>NW_010729119.1:128103-146779 GCF_000365185.1 Nelumbo nucifera | reverse complement strand
GCACCTCACAGGCAGTTCGGCACCTGGTCAGCCCGACACCTCACAGACAGCTCGGCACTATAGTCAGCTCGCCACTTAACCTGCCTAGCTTGACCCAACTCGGCAACCAAAGTTCTCCACTTCGGCCTGAGTCATCAGCCACAATGACGAGATACTTAGCACAAAAATTGGCCATCACCCAAAAATTGATTCATCAGGTGTGAAAAGGATGGTGCAAGAATTTGTGGCCCGATGCACTATATGCCAGCACTGGCAGGGTTGTTGCAACCTCTACCCATTCCGATGGGGTATGGGAAGAAGTTACTATGGACTTTATAACTCGGCTGCCCATGTCCCATGGAAAATCAGTGGTGTTGGTGGTGGTGGACCGACTAAGTAAATATGCTCACTTCATCAGTCTTTCCCAACCATATTCAGCAACTACAGTGGCCCAAGCCTACATCCGGGAGGTAGCCAAACTGCACGGGACACCACAGTCCATATTAACAGATCGGGACCCCCTCTTCATGAGTGCCTTTAGGAAGGCATATTGCACAACTCAAGGAGTTCAGATGTTGCATTCTACCAGCTACCATCTGCAGACAGATGGACAATCCGAAGTCGTCAACTGTTGCTTGGAGACATACCTGAGGTGTTTTGTGGGTGATAGGCCCAGACAATGGGCCCAGTGGCTGCCTTGGGCTGAATATTGGTATAATACCACGTTCCAGGTTTCAGCTGGAACGACACCCTTTAAAGTGTAATACGGTTATGAACCTCCTTCCATTCTGCCGTATGAGCCGGGGTACTTCGTCGGTTGCCAAGGTAGAGACAGTTACAAGCAAGGGGCAGTACTATCAAACTCCTCAAATTCCACTTGCAACAGGCCCAGCAACGAATGAAGTTAACCTATGATAAGAAGCATCGAGAATTAGAGTTCTCAGTAGGGGATTGGTTTATCTACGGCTCCAACCATATAGACAGACCTCCTTGGTGAGGAGGGCATCCCAGAAGCTATCTCCTAGGTACTTCGGCCCATTTCAGGTGGCAGAGCGAATTGGGCTTGTGGCCTACCGTCTCCACTTGCCTGCCGGGTGCCAGTTGCACCCCGTCTTCCATGTCAGCCTTCTGAAGCCATGCCTGGCTTCCACTGATGTTATCAGCCCCACCCTTCCACAATTCACAGAGGAAGGGAAAGTGATGTTTGAGCTACTACTGATCAGAGATCTATGTTGGGTTCGCTGGGGCAGTAAGGTCTTTAAACAGGCCCTAGTCATATGGCGTGGCTTACCTCGGGAGGATGCCACGTGGGAAGACTATGACCAACTACAGAAGCAGTTCCCTTCCCTCGACCTTGAAGACAAGGTCATTCTTGAAGGAGACGGGAATGTTAGGCCCAGCGGAGGAGAAGATCCAAGTGGTGCAGGTCAGGCCCATCAGGCCCATGTGCCAGTCCAGAACAACCCAAGGATCACGTGAGTGACACCACCCATCACACTTGTATACAACCGACGTCCACGTTTTGAAAAGTAACCATGTACTAAGAACAGTGATCATGCACTGAGATATGTCAGAATCAGCTATAGTTGTTAGCTGGCCATTTGCTATATAGTTGTTAGCTGGCCATTTGCTATATAGTTGTTAGCTGGCCATTTACGAATGCATGAAGGCAAGAATGAACCATTGAGAGCTTATCAGTCTATATGTTCGGGACAACCTAGATTGCCCATGGCCATAAAGCTGCATTATTCAAAGCAAGAATTCTGTAGATTATTAGAAATTCTCTTAAACAAAGAATTAGTTCTGTTATGGATGCTGAGGCTATATTGTTGTCCAGACATCAAAATAATAGACTGTTAGACCGTTTTTTTTCGGTTTTTCCTCGGTAAACTAAAGAGGCTGTGTTTTTAAAGGACAGTTATTAAGTTTCCTTCAACTTTCTGTTTCTCTCTTACTTTCTGTTTCTCTCTTATTTTTTATCAAACCAAACATAGCCATTGGATACAGCCAAAATTTTTTTTACTTGGAATATTAACTGTAATAAGGAGATTTTTCAACATTGATGGTGAAAATCTATGTATATTCTGAATACCCAAGAAGGCACCTGGTTGAACTGTCTTGATGGCTAAAAGTGTTCGTTAATCCAATGGTTCCTCTAATACTTGAACATTGTCAAGTAATTCCAAAAGGATGCATTAATATTATGATGCTGGATTTGCTAATTATTACAATTTTATCACAGAAGTGATAAGAATTTCACTTGTCTTTGGAAATTTTGTAGAAACTGCATTTGGCAGGAAAAGCATTCTCTGTCTCAATACATCTGGTTTGCACCTTGCAGGCAAATCTACAAGCAGTTAACTTATCTGCAAGTGCTTACTATGTTCCTGAATTTACACCTATGCGGTATCTAAATTATGGTGCTGCTGTTAGTGAGGTGAGTACATCAATATATTTGTTTTACATTTTTTATTTGTATAAAACAACATTAGTGTATTTTTGAAATTTTTGGGAAAAGAGACCAAGTCTGACTCATATGCTTTAACCTTGAAACTTAGATCCCTATTCCAAACAAACATAGGTGCTGCTCTCACCGTCAATGAGCAGAAGATTCATGAAGGCCCTTCATACCTGCATTAAACATGCTTCAAAACTCTAGTCATGCATTAAAACAGCCCCACTACTCCCTATCACTCACCCCCTTGTGTGAAATCTCTCATGCAACCTATTGTTTGGAGGAGAAGTGAATGAACACCTCCCTAACCACTCCTCACTCTCATAACCTTCCTTTATGAAACAAAAGCTGAGGCAAGTCTAAGTCTTTATTTCTCTACCTTGCATGCATATATACACCTGTACCCTCATCAACTAACAAAATTGTCTACCCCCACCCCCACCCCCCAAACGAATTTTTAATTAATTGGACTAGCCACTCTATACAAGTAGGAATTGGAAAGTAATATAAGTATCCCTTCAATATAATATTGCCAATATCGTTATAATCAAAACAAATAGATATAGTACAATAATGAGTACATAGAAGACAGGCATTTCAGAAATACAAGAGAAAACAACCCCAAGAAGAAGCCCTGGAACACTTCCTGAAGCAAGACAATCAATCGGAAGACCACATAAGGACCAACCATAGCTGCCCAACTGTCCAGAATAGTCCAGTATCCCTTTCTACAAAAATCGATCTCCAATAAAGCCTTAAATAAATCTTCCCAGGTTGAAGAAAGAAGGTCAAGCCCTTTTTCCTCATGATTCTTCCTGTTCTCTAGGTAGATCTTCACTATCTCATTGTGGGTAATAGGAAACCCCAAAGAACTCCAAGAATCAGGCCAAGAAGTTGTAGTCGATCATCCCTACTATACTCTCATGCAGCCTCTGATCCTAGGGCTGCATGAGAACTCTCTCAAAAGAGTTTAAAGCAGTTCTTATACCAAGTAGTCAAAGTATAACTTGATAAGAAACAGAAAACAGCAACAAAACCAAGCAGAAAAGCCTGTAGAAAGAAGAGAGAAAATGAAAGGGAGGCCAAAACAACCATTCTGCTGCCCATACCTCTTCATTTTATACTTGTTTGCGAATACAATCAATTGACAACAAACCCCTGCCAACCTAACTTAAGTGTGGTCCCAACAACTTAAATAAAACTATGCTAATAACTTAGGCCCAATAACAAACAGTACAAATAAATAACAAGTAATTAAAACCTAAGAACTAAAGGCCCATTGGGTTCATTAGACCTATCAGCTCTACAAACAGCCCATAAGCTCGACACCTTCCAATTGAGCTTACTTACATGATGCACAGATATGGACACGAACATGGACATAAAGGTACAACTCTCCATTTACTTAAATCCTTGAAATGGATATGCATATGGGTGTCCCATGTATATCATGCTTATTTATCTAGTTTTAAAAGCAAAATGTAATTTCTCACGACTAATGTCTTTCAAAATTTAATTAAATTTCTTATTATGTACAGATTTGTTTATAATATAATTTGTTGAAACATGCCATTTGACATATTTTACGAGTGTTAACTCTGTAAAACACATCTATAAGTGTGCAATATCCAGTGCCATATCTAATAAGTATGATGTTCAGCATTGGTATGCAAATCATGTATAGGTATCTAGGTATCATAGGTCCACTTCCCAATCATTAGAACTTCTTTTTTATGGATTATGGGACTGAGCCTAATACTCCATAGTTAATTCTGATATATAATGACAATATGTATACAATTTAACCTAATTTCTGTACTGAAAGGTCATGTAGTAGATTTGCTAGGTACCATAAAAAACACTTGTCTACTACTCTTCTTAAATTTCAATAAACAGCCAACAAATGAAGCTGTTTGAATCACAGGTGGAGATAGATCTTCTCACTGGAGCAACTTCAATTTTGCAAACGGATATTATTTATGACTGCGGACAGAGCTTGAACCCTGCTGTTGATTTGGGACAGGTTTGTTCAACTGCAATGCTATTTGAAGTTGTACCCCATTCTTAAGTTCCTATCCTTCTGTTACTCACATTCTCAATACTTGGAAGTTTATTTTGTTTTTCTCATTCATTTGGTCCATAACATGCATGTTAGTAACAATTTGACAATCACACTTCTGTAGCTAAAACGCATAGGGGCTGCCACTGACAGCTAATCATTGTTATCATATTGATACCACCAGGAATCTTTCTATGTGAAATTGATCTGGCTGGATGATTCTAACCATTCTGTATCATATCTCATCCTGTTATTAGCCAGAACAATTGGTAAATGTGAAAAATCTGTAGAATGATTATGATATTCAGTCAGGTCCTTTTGTTCTAGGACTGTCAGGTGGAAGATTTGAATGGGTTGTCTGGGCTACCACAGAACTATGTAAGTGGGCCTCACATTTGAAAATTTCTTTGCACAGATTGAAGGTGCTTTTGTACAAGGAATTGGTTTCTTCATGCTGGAAGAGTACCTCAGCAACTCAGATGGGTTGGTTATATCAGAGGGTACATTCACTTACAAGATCCCAACCATTGACACAATACCAAAGCAGTTTAATGTTGAGATCCTGAACAGTGGACATCACCAAAAACGTGTTCTCTCCTCCAAAGGTAAATTCTGATTTACAGAGCAATTATAGAAAGACTTCCTTAACCAGCTATTTAAGTACTTAAAATACCTTCAAGCTACCATTATTTTGTTTTTGATGGGCAATTCAATTTACCATCATTTCAATTATAGAAAAGAACATAATTCTTTTGGAAAACTATCCTATATGAAACTTTTAGAAATAAAATATTTAAGTCTCCCACTGACCAAAAAAAAAATATTTAAGTCTCCCCCCCCCCCCCAACCTTTTGGTACAAAATGTGGGAAAAAAAGAGTAAAGCCAGGGAGTAGCCCTTCCCCTACTTTCATCTAAGTGAAAGATCACCCTCAATTTTTTTAAGTAGAATGCTCTTTTTGGATAGCCAATCATCAACTGTTGCCTTCCCTCCAAGAATGATAAAATTACATAAGGGCTGTCTCCCAGCCCCCAAATCATATTTTATTAACTCTAATTACAATGAATGATAAAATTACATGAATGCACTTAATAGGGTTGCAGCAAGAAAACTAAGAACTAGTGGCCAGCCCAACATATCAATAGTCATTATACTTGCCAGGTTTGGAACTACTTTTCATTATTTGGGAAATCTTGGATTGCCCCTCAAAATGTAATGTAGCTGTTCTCACAAGACTTGTAGGGTGCAACACTAAGAGAAAGAAGTTACCATGGCATCATATAAGGGCTGCAATATTATTGAGCATTTGGGGGGAAAGAAATGCAAAGTATTTGATAATAAGAAGGTAGAGATGAAGCTTTGATTGAATTAATCAAGGTAAGAGTGGTTTATTGGGGTATTAATTTGTGAAGAATTTAAAGGTATTAACATGAATGATCTCTTGAGAGGGTGGAAAACTCTGGTTGATTGTGAAATAGGAAGACCACAGAAAGTGGTTGAATGGCACCCACCAAAGATAGCAGTCTCAAGTTCAACTTCAGTGGCTGCTATCTTGGCAATACAGGAGAATCGGGGCTAGGTTGAGTTGTAAGGATGAAGATGGTGTTATCAAATTAAGTTTCTGTGGAGCAATTGATGTTGGCAATTCATTAAGGGCCAAATTGTCGGCGGTGATATAATGACTCAAACTTCTGTCACTACAGAATGGATAGGGATGATTGTTGAAGGTGGTTGCAAAGTGGTTATCTCATGGCTCAATTCCAAGGAAGAACCATCATGGAATTTCAGGGCCTTGGTCAGTGAAGCAAAAAATTTGGGAAGAAACCTGAACAGCTCATTTATATGGGTCCTCAGATTGGCTAATTCCCTTGCTGATAATCTAGCCAGTGCTGGTGTCAATTGTCAAGGGTGTATTTGAGGAATGCCTGGGCTAGGGTGGTTCCATTTGTAATCTGCCTCTTGTATTAGTATATGCGTGATCATTTCTTAGCTGTTGTTCTGATCTCCTTACTGTCTTGTTTGAACAGTTTGGTTATACTCTTCTTCTATTAATATAATTATGTCCTTTATCAAAAAGAATAAAAAAAAAAATAACAGCAAAGAGACCACTGGATACAGTGGTATGGGCAAGGTCCAGGTAGACCCACACCAGGACCCTAATAAATCCATCCTAAGTATGTCTTTTATGGTCTTGGTCTGTGTATGAAACAGGTGGTTATAGAGCTGTCCTGCAAATAATTAGCATTTGATTGGGTATCTAGAAGTTGATGGTATCTCATAAAAAAATACACAAATCTAATCTTTCTTGCATTCTTGCAGTAGCGAAAGCATGTTGATATGCATTATCCTCTCTTATAAATTTAAAGATTCATATGCTCATATTTTTAACTGCTACCCACTAACTGGGTCCAAACTTGAACCTGATTCTTAAACGGGCCTTCAGTCCATGGACCAGGTTTGAAGCTTTGGGCCTAGCCCCTACAAAATTTGACTGGGTATGTCCACTATCTTGCTAATTGAATGCCCATTGCAACCATTCATACTGCCCAACCTTTAATTGGGCCAATTGGATCATGCAAATGGGTTGGATACCCTGCATCATGGCTAAGGGTTCTATGAACTTGGTAAACTGGGAGTATTGGTTTTCTTAGGATACAGTAATAGTTATTTCATCAAAAATAAATAAAAAAAAATCCTAGTGGAATATGCACAATTACATATTTTATCAGGTTAAGCAACATGACTGATAATAACCAATGGTTATTTGACTCTTGTGCAGCTTCCGGGGAGCCACCATTACTTTTAGCAGTATCTGTTCACTGTGCAACAAGAGCAGCCATTGGAGAAGCCAGGAAGGAGCTTCTTAAATGGTGCAGCTCAGATGAATCTTATTCAGCCTTTCAGTTGGAAGTCCCTGCAACCATGCCTGTTGTTAAGGAGCTATGTGGGCTTGACAATGTGGAGAGATACTTGCAGAGCCTGCTTTCTCATAAATGAATTAGAAGCTCATGGTCATGATGTTTTGCGCATTATATAGACACACGCACATACTGTGTTTTGCTAATAAACATAAAAAAAAAAAAGCATATTGTGTTTTGCTAATGGCATATGATTGAATGACTAGTGAATTTATTTTGATGTGCAATTTTCATGAGTTTTATTTTGATCAAGTAAGCATCTCTTCAGGGGAAAATTATGTAGTGAATATTGAATGTTACATGGAAATGAATGCATATTTGTGACGGATTTGATGCATAAATGGTTGATTTCACATGAATGTATTGAATCTTCTCCAAATAACTCTGTATGCTCATTAGTTCTATATTAGACAAACAGGAGAATATAACATTTTCAAAAGAAGAAGAAAGGAAGAAAGTAAGGTATGCTATCAAGTTTTAAAGAGTTACATCATTAGCATCTTGCAAAGAAGAAGAAAGGAAGGCGTACTGCTCAAGCTTCAAAGGTTCTTCAGTTCAAGCAACCAAGATCAAGTACGAGTACTGCCCATGTGCTGATATGTCAAAGCATGTTGAACAAGTAGTCACTTAGCTGTGGCTTAAGTGTTAAACCTGACCATTTAGGGTCTTTCTCATTATTAGCTCATATGCATTGATGAAGGGCTTGAAGGAGTGTTTTCCCCCATAGATTGGACCTTAGGAGATTTACCCAAGTTCCCCTAGACTTTGGTACTTACTGTGGTTAAGTTTTAGCTTTTTTTTTTTTTGATAGGTAAAATAAAATTTCACTGAAACAAAAAAGAATACAATCTATTAGGTGATAAGGAATCACCCGCTTACAACAACAATTAAAATAAATTAGAAATCAAAATAAGTTCTTCAAATTACACATTTGAATATTGATCAAAAAAATTACACATTTGAAAAACCTAAAACCTCCCCTAACTTTTCCCCCAGGTCCTCTTTATCAATTTGTCTGAATTCTGGGAGTACCATAACCCAATCTGCCACAGATCTGCTGACAGAAGCTACAATCCTATCCAAACTGCAAGTTTTGTCTTCAAAAATTCTTCTATTCCTCTCCTTCCATACGTTTCAACATATAGCCAATGGAATGCATTTCCATATCACCTTCATCTTCTTCTCTCAACTTAGGCCATGAAGAGAAGATTTCTGCAGCTGAATTTGGATGAAAATCAGAGACCTCAAACATAGCAGTGAACATTCTCCACGTGAAACCAGCAATCTTGCAGGAGAAAAATAAATGACTGACATTCTCCACTTGTTCTTTGCATTAACAGCACCTGTTAGCCATATTGAAGACTCTTGATTTCAGGTGATCCACAGTCAAGATGCTATCCACTGCCACCAGCCACACCAAAGTTTCAACTCTTGGGGGCACCGGATTTCTCCACAAACCATCAAGTTGATTTGAGTCTGAACTCGTCCGGCTGAAAGCATATAATATGATTTAACAGAGAATTTTCCATTTGTACACACTTCTCACCATAGTTCACCCCTCAGCTGAGATGAAATTTCCACCATAGTTCATCCCTCGGTCTGTGAATCAATCTTTGCCAAAAAGAATAATGAGCATTAAAGTTTTAAGCATCAAGAGACAACTCTTCCGCATTTGGAATAGTGATAGAATTGGCCTTGGCTCATGAGACGACCCATGGTAATATGGGGATATCCCCCCAGGATTTGAACTTTGAAATGTAATATTTTGGGTTTAAAGGGACAACCTCTAAGGGATGAGTAATCAACCCTTGAGTTTGAATGTTGAGACAAAATTTTGGGTGATTAAGGGGTGGTCCTGACTTATAAAGAGACATCCCCTATGTGTTACTCTATTTGAATTTTCTATCCGTTGAGCCCGCATTAAATGCCCAAATTTAAAATGGTAAAATGAGCATTAAGTGTTCAAACTTTGAGCAATGGTAAACTTATGGGGACTGAGTATTTAAGCCCAATTGAATCAATTTGAAAGTGATTTTCTAAGAGGATCAGAAATTTTAGAACTTGAAAGATTAAAATCTTTAAGAAAATGAAAGTGGGGGAAAAACAGAAAGACCAAGTCATACTCATCAAAAAAAAAACAGAAAGACCAAATCAGAGAGCTTTAAGTAAATTTGTAGAATCTGTTGAAGCTCCATCTAGCCCGAGTTGAATAGTTTGTGCTTGCATTGTTCTATCTGATCAAAGAGGGTTATATTGTTGAACTTACACTGTAATATCTCAAGAACTCTGTCTATGAAAGCAAGTGTGATCTCGTGTAGCAGACACTTTGTCAATCTGCAAAGTATGGTGTAACCAAGCATCATAAGAACTGGTTGTGTATGTGTGACTAGCACCCGTGAACACTGGTTGGAAATGATGTGCCAAGAACCCGTGAACACTGATCAAAAACAGTGTAATTACACCTGTTAAAACTGGTTTGTTGTACTATTCAATGGAATAGTGGATTGAAATTCTCAAGGGGGTTTCCTTGAGGAGCATATATAGGCTAGGAGAGCCGAACCACTATATATCCAGGTACCCTCTTCTCCTTGTCTCTTATGCTTACTACATTTATTATTCCACTGCATTTAATTATTTAATTGACAAGCTATTAAATTGAAATATTTATCACTCACCCTTCATATACACATTCACCCTACTAAAACAGAATTGTCATATTACATCTCGGACAATCATTGCATGTTTAACCAGTAATAGAAGTTAGTTGACATCTCTGGAAAGCAAGATACCCATTTGGATTCTAATCTTATCCTTTCATCTGTTTTTCATTTACCTAATTTGATTACCAACTCAAACACAGAGAGGGATGATCAGAGATCTTGAAGTTGATTGTCTCTACCTTCTAGATTCCACTTTTCACCCATCTACTTTGCAGCCCACTAGTCAGTGTCCTAATAAATCTAGAATCTACTTGTGGCATTCTAGAATGGGTCATCTTAATTTTCAGTCCTCGAGAGTTCTTTTTTCTTAAGTTGCTTAAGCTTGTGTCTATGTTTAGTCTTTAGTGTGAAGTTTGTGAATATTCCAAGCATTGTAGAACAATTTTTTATACTAGTAATAAAAGAAGTTTGGTTTCTTTTAATATTATTCATATTGACATGTGTGGACCTCTTCCTGTTATTGCTATGGGTGGAATTCAATATCTTATTACTTTTGTGGATGACTGCACTAGATGTACCTAGCAGTATGTGATTAAATCTAGATATGAGATTTTTGGGATTGTAAAGAATTTTCGCCACATGATCCTTACTCAATTTGAGAAGTCCATCAAAATCCTTAGATCAGACAATGGCAAAGAATATTTTGAAAAAGATATAAATGCATTAACCAGAAAAGGTGTCACCCATCAAAGTTCATGTAACTAAACGCCTCAACAAAAATAGAGTGGCTGAAAGGAAAAACAAACATTTGTGTGAAGTTACTTGTGTATTATTGTACCACATGAATATTCCTTGTCACTTTTGGGATGAAATCATGCTTATCTTATAAATAGAATGCCATCCCATAGCCTTAACTCCAGTCTCCTTTTTCTCTTCTCTTTCCTAGTCAATCCCTTTTTTCATTACCTCCTTGAGTCTTTGGCTATGTTTGTTTCATTCATGTCTTGGGTCTACACAGGTCTAAACTTGATCCCAAAGTTATCAAGTGTTTTCTTGGGGTATTCTTCTACTCATAAGGGACACAAATGTTATGATCTAACCTATGACATGTCACAACACCATGATATTACCTTTTTTGAAGATACTCCTTTATTTCCCCCATTCTCTCTTTAAGGGAAGAATACAAGTATAGAAGAGATACTTCTTCCTCTTATGGTCACCATTCTCCTTCCTACTGCTACTTTGCAAGAATTCTAAAGGCAGATGGATAGGAAGAAAGATATGGTTGCCATAGGTAAGAGCCCACCAAAATCATCTCACTAGAATTGCCTCAAATGGATCTACATTCAGGTAACTCCTTACCCATTGTTCCCATTGCTAATTCCTCTCCTATCCTTGTTAACTCTTCTACTCTAATGACCTTGATTTGCCTATTGCTTAGAAAAAAAAAGGAATTAGGAAATCTACTTTACATCCTATGTCTAAGAAAATTTCCTACTCCCACTTGTCCTCATCCTCAAAATGTTAGAATATCCACAAACACAAGCATAGGACTATTTTTACAGACTGGCACCCAACATACAAAACACGGCTAATCAAGTAAACCAGACCGTAGTGGGAGTAAAGAAAACATGCAGTTGAACTGGACCTATTGAGAAGATACAACAAGAACTTGAATCAGGTTACATCAAACTGGAGGATAGGATGGCATTTCTAAGGCTATTAATGACCCAAGTTTCTAATACAAGTAGTAATTCTCACTAGCAAGTCAAACCATGTACATGAGTCCTTGGGTTTAGCAACCATGAAACAGTATTTCCCATGTCTGGGTGACTAAGGTATGGTACTTTGCATGGTTCAAGTTTCAACAACTATGAAGTTATCTTCCCATGCTTCGTTTTGAAAATGGAGTCCAGAATCTTATGTTACTGCTCTGTTTATACACAAAACATGGTGATCAAGGGGAGGTGTCCAGACAAATCCAGGAATCAGGCTACATGAGCATGTGTTGTTTCCAGATTTGCTTGATACACTGTTCGATCTTTAACAAGTCAAAACCCTACAATTAGGATCTTAGCAGGGTTCATTAATTAATTTCTAAGTGCATGGATTCTATATGATGTAAACACAGATATCATCTCAATAGTATTCAATAGGTTTCAGACTGAAAACCTGTCTATACAACTTTCACAATGATGAAAACAAAGCAAACCCTGTGAATAAAGTCGTATGAACCTAATTAGTGCTACGTGGGTGAGCCACGTTTTCAATCGTTATAAATCAATCTACCATAATCTGTTATCGTATTTTAAATAAGTGGATTAAACTCTTAGGTTAGTGGTTCACAAACTAGAACTGAAAAGGTGTTCGACTTATTTTCAATCCATTAGTCGTTCATCAATCTCAAAACTCTCTGGACAAAATCACCAACAAGGAAATAGATGAGATTCACACTAAGAAATTAGGTGCTGATCACAACAGCGATCACATGGCGAGAAACATTGAAATCTCATCAGATCAAAACTAAGAACATTTTTTTGTCTTGTCAATTAAAGGATTACAGAGTACCATCATACACGGCCAGCACAGTAGGAAGCTCCTTTCCCAAAACAATTCAAAGAAAAAAAAAATCTGATACCAAGAATCAACCGAGTGGGTTCAGTGATATGATCCCAACCTCAAAATTTCCGAAGTATCATTGTGGAAATTAGAAAGCATAGGTTAAAAACTAGGATTAGAACACCAATGATACAAGCGAAACAAATCATACCTGAGACTGCTTGGATTCTTGAGGCCAAGTAAAGCGTAAAGCCAAATAGGATGCAGAAAAGCTATGCCAATTAATATGACCGCAAGGTTCCTTAAAGAATTGAAGAGATGAGAAGCGCTGATGACTGCTCAAAACGTTTTGATGCACTTGACTTCTTGTCCCCATGAGGAACCGATGATAATGCAAAAGAATCCCCATAACGGGGAACAAATCTCCACCTAAATTCGCTCCCATTAACACCGAAAGAAAAGTCAGGATAAAAAAAAAAAAAAAGATTAGGATCGTACAGTGGTTTTGAAAAAACACCAGATCAACATGACCTTTCAATTCCAACTCTCTCTCAATGATCGGATTGTGATGAAGCTGCTACTTGATAGAAAATCTTTAAAGTGCCATTTTCTCAGAGATGCAAGCCCGACCCAAACGTTCTTTGTAAGCCAACCGGCTCCAGACGGGGTGGTTGTTTGACTCCGAAAGTTCAGCAAGAATGACGTGATTGCAGAAGGAGAGGATAGAGAATGAACAGGAGGAAGAGAGGTCGTGCTTCCCATGTCGGTAACCGAGAGAGAGCGAGAGAGAGAGAATGTGCCTTTACGGCTACGGGTTTAACACAGGGCTGTCAATGGGCCAGGTCCATCCGATAGAGCCGAACCGACCGAACCAATTATGTCGGTTCTGGTTCAGAATTCTATCCCACTAGGTCGGTTCTGGTTCTTTATTGTGTGTCCCGATTATTATCGGTTCGAGACAGCCAAAGCCAATTAAATATTCAATAATTAGACCAATTACCTGCTATTATCTTCATAGCTTTCATGGCATTCTTGAAATTTGTATTATATTATTGTCTATAATTGTAACAATTTTTAAAAAATCTACAGATTTTAACATTTTTTAAATAGTTTTGGTTATTGAATAAAATGTTCTTTGTTTACAAACTACAGATTTTAATAGTTTTTAAATTTAATCGATTCTTATCAGGCCAGACCCGATTGTCCCGATAACCAGTGGGACCGGTACTAGTTCTAATTTTATAGAACCATTAGGATCTGGTTCGATTCTGGGTCTATTGATTTAACAATCGGTTTGGAATGGTTCTATTTTGTCTCGAACCATTGACAACCCTAATTTAGCTAGCAAGGGACCCAATGCATGGGTTTTGTTAATAAAAAATGAAACAATCAAGAATTCTGAACATTTACCAAAAAAATCAAAAACTTATAAACAAATTAAAATAACTAAAATAAATTATAATAAGAATGGGCAAAACAAAATCCATTGGATAGTACATGGAAATAATCATAACCATAAACAATATAATTCATGGAAAAAGAAAGTTAATGTAGTTCATCAACATTCACATAAAAAGATAAAATCAATTAAACTCTAAATTATTAAAATAATGTTAAACCATTCTAATTGCTTCATCACTGTTGTTGAGGCTCCAACAAAAAATATTGTAATCACTATTTTAAAAATATATATTAAAAAATTCAATTAGTTTATAAATATAAATTAAAATACTATGTACATAGATATAATTAAAATTTAGCTACCATGATCGAATACCCTATTCTTCTACAATGAAAGGATTGAAAGCCAATTTTGTGTTTTTAACAGAAGTAATAATGAATTGCCATATTATCATGTTTTCATACATAAGTAATTAAGGAAGATATTTGTATAATTTCAAAAAGTTAAAATCAAAATTACCTCTATAATGCCTCACTTTCACATAATTTCCAACAATAATCATGGTATATTCTTTCATTGCTAGGAGGTATAAATCAATAGCATATGCAAAATGATTCTATAGAGGAAATTTTATCAGTACTAACATATTATTTTTACAAAAATAATGTTAAAACTAAATAAATTAAATTTATCAACATTATGTACAAAGATAATAACAATTATATTTATTTACTGATAATCCAATAAAAGGTATCTCTTTTTATTGCATTTGAGTACACTTTGGAAGTACAACAAACATTAATAATTACTCCAATGACATCTATTGTGAATAATATTGTTAAGATAAATTAATGTTTAAACATACCAATAATATTTAGTATAAAAAGAATTTATACATACTTATAAATATATTATTGTCTTCATACTTGGAAATTTTGTTAAATGACACAAAATTGTATTTTGGTGCAATCTCTCATACTTGTTACAATTTATATAATACTTATAAAGTGCAATTGTATAGTATTTCTACTTATAATATATTAAATGTCACCACAACGAATTCTTAACCATAAAAATATATTATACAAATCCTTCAATAAGCAAATGCAAAAATTTGTCAATATTTGTATTAAATAACTTCACTTCTACGTCATCACCTTGTGAAAAACATAAAGGAACAAATTCAATATATCTATATTTCATAATTAAAATATTTTTAATTTACTTATAAGTAAGTAAAGAGTTACTTGAGAATCAAAAAATAGCATATTACAACCCTTATAAATCTATAACTTGATTGGTATGTATGAATATTGAATGTTTTTTTACAAAGAGCCCCTTAAGGCCCTAATATGGAACCTAAAGATGCATTTTAAAAATTGGTGTATGACCAAATACCATTTTGTATTAAATATAAAATTGAAGTTTCTCAACAATAGTAAATACCACCCTAAATATAAACAAATATATAAAAATGTCTCAAAAGATCAATAAATTGAATAAAACTGTCAAATGTATAAAAATGTTTCAAAAGTTCAACAAAGTCGATCTAAAATTAAAGTTAAAATTTTGTCAAATATCCTAAAAATGTCTCAAAATTCTTTGTTCTTTTTTTTCATTCACTAGCAACAAAAATGCTCCATGTGAGACCACCTAAACATTTTAAAAAACAAAATTAGTTTAGTTATATGCTAAACATTAAAAATGGTGATACATGTTATAAAACAAAAACTTAGGTCTCGTTCGCTTTTTGGTTACTTATCCGAGTAAGTTTTTCCTATGAAGCACTTACCCGGGTAAGTGCATTTACCTATGTTCTTTTATTTGCCATGTAAATAAGGCAATTACCATTTTAGCCATAAAAATCCATTATTAAAAAGGGCATTTTTGTCCCATTCAAGTGTTGGCAACTTTCCCCCTAGGTGGGAAAGTTATTTACCCACCTTGGAGACGGGTATTACTTACCTGGGAAAGTGATACCCAGGAAAATAAACTTTCCCTAGTCCCCACATAAATCTGAAAAAAGAACATGGGATTCTTGGTCAATGGAAACCAAAATCCCATTGACCAACTTTCCCCCCTCTCAAAATCCGAAAAAAGAACGCCCCCTTAATACCAGTTAACGCTACTCAATGTTGGGCATTTTCCTCATTAGGAAGATTTAGATTACATTCAACTTCTTCTATTACAGCAACCATCAATGCATCTTCCTTACAATCCTTCAAAACATACACCAACTCAAGGAGTTCATATGGTGTTTGTTCTTCAATGTATCTTAAGCCTATTTCTAATAATGAAGGTGGTAATGTCGATGCATACGCATGATGAAAAATATTAGCTGACATTGAAAAACCACGTTATTTTAATTGCTGAAACAGACAGTTCGGTGTAGTAGTGATCTTCAAGAGATGCCCATTCTCCTTTTGGATTTTGCTCAATTTCAATCCATAATCTATTGAAATCATGCTTGTTAGCACTCGATTTTTACTCGATCCATCATCTAAACTGCCAATTTAACCTGAACACTTGATCAAACCATCTCAATATCTCTGAAACACCAAATCCCACCCCTAAAACCCAAATTTCACTCCAAAAGCCTATAAATCCCTTATTAAACATGTCTACTATCAATCTGATGGCTACGACTAACCCCCATTTACACCTTGACCTTTAGATGAGAAACCACCATCAAACCACAAACCTCCTAAAACACTTACCCAAGAAATTTCAACCCTGGATTCCTATGTTCACCCTTCTACTAGACTAAGATTCTCATTCGAGCCATCTCGTTAGCCTGAAACACCCGTAGCCCAAATATCCTTGATCCTAACACCTCTGAACCGATCAGACCATACCATTGAACCCTAGACACATGATGATCAGAGGTTGTAGAAACACAAGATACCAATATCTCTCACTGTACTTGAATAAAAGAATAAGAAAAATATATGTTTTATGATGTAATTTACAAAGAAGAAGAAGAAGAAAAGTCACCCTAGGTTCGAAGAGAAGAAGAAGAGGGAAGAGAGAAGAGAGAAGAGAGAAGAGAAAGGGTGTGGTTAGATTATTCTTGCCACCCTACTGAATCTTATTTATATTTATAACTTTACAAAAAGTAGAGTTACTCTAATACCCCTACTTAAAAAAACAAAAGAAAACAAATATGGCCCAGTAGGCCCAACTACCATAATTGTAATATAAAGAAATAAACGGTAAACAATATAAGGAAGACACACCTCATGAGATGTAACTCGCTTTCGGATAAAGTGTTTGTCCACCTCGACATGTTTAGTCCTGTCATGCTGTATTGGGTTGCAAGTAATGTTAATTGTAGCTTGATTATCACAATACAGCACCAGAGGTTTCTCATAGTCAATTCCCAACTCATCAAGCAAAGATTTCAGCCATAACACTTCTACAAACATCATTGGCTAGGGTTGTTCATAAGAAGACCCAAACCCACCAAACTGACCAACCCGGTCCGACCCAACCTGAGCTGGCTGAGTTTTCTTCAGCATCGATCGGTTTTGGGTTACAAAAAAGCATAAACCGATGGTTCAGTTCGAAAACCAAACCAGCTTAGTTCCTATTTAGTAATTACAACCTAACTGTAACTTAGCTTCCAGTTACTTATTAGTTATTACTTAACTAGGTTGTCTCTATCCTCGTTACAACCTAACTTAGTTTCTAGTCTTCTCTTTAAGAATGCCATTAATGAAAAGCATTGCAAGACAAGGAATCCCAAGTCTTACTCCCTACACCTTTCCTCCTTTAGATGATAGCTTCTTGCATTTTTTGGAAAGGTTTAAAGAAAGGATCCTAGTCTCTAAGGTCCTTTACACCAAATAGGCAATTACAATTAGGTGTCATTTTTTACTTAGATTAGAAGCATTCTTGAAATTTCCAAATTTTAGTCTTATTTCTCTAATACAATTTGACTCTCTTTTCTTAGTAACTTACTAACTTGGTCCGCCCTTAACCCCTCAACTCAAGCATTCTTCTTTTTCTAATACAATTTGACTCTCAAGAATCAAAATTTTGAAAATTCAAGTTCATTGTTCAACTTCAAGACATCACTCGAACTTGGCTCTCCCATCTCATTCTCTCAACTCTCAACTTGGCTCTTCCATCACTCAAGACATCACTCGAACTCAAGTCTCAACTCTCGACTTCTCAAGACTTAAGCAACAAGCATCACATTCAGTCATTCAAAGGTTACTATTTTTTATTTAATATTTTTAAAATTTAATGCATGTTATAAGTTGATATTTTATTTGTGTTTTGTTTAAGCTTTGAAAAAAAATCTGGTTATTTATGATATATTTGCACAAAAAAACTCCAATTTGTATGAAAAACCTAATCTATTTAAATATATACTTCGGTTTTAATTTAAATTATATATTTCTAAAATATATAATTCAGTTTTAAATATATTTCTAGAAAATATATTTTGAAATATTATATATAATATGTGTATTTCCGAAATATATATATTTCAGTTTTAAATGTATATCCAATAAATATATTCTCATTGAAATATTATATATAATATGTATATTTCAATTTTAAATAAATATATTCTGAAATATTATATATAATATGTATATTTCAATTTTAAATAAATATATTCTGAAATATTATATAT
>NW_010729119.1:112888-127813 GCF_000365185.1 Nelumbo nucifera | reverse complement strand
ATTTCCAAAAATATATTTTGTGAAACACATTTTTATTATTTTATATATTCCAGTTTTATTGATGTTAGATGAAAAAAAATATATAGTTTTTCGATTATAACCAATTAGTTGTTTTTTTTCTTAATTTGTTACATTAGGGATGTTCATCTTGAGAAACTCAATAATCATTATAAATTTATAATGGTATTTTGTTTTCAGATGGATCCTAAATGAAGTTGAAATGTGCTGAAGTTGAAGATCCAGTAGCAATGGTCTCAAAGCAACAAGATTCTGAGGCTGCAAATCCGATAAAAAATCCCCCTGCTCCTTGTAAAATTACTAGGACATAGCCCACTAAGCAGAACAAAAGGCAAGGTTCTAGATTAAAATCAGAAATTTGGAATCATTTCACTAAAATGGAGGATTAGGATGAACCTAGAGCTGCATGTAACTATTGTGGCAAAGACTACTCATGTGATACAAAAAATCATGGCACTAGTAACATGTGGAGTCATTTGCAGCAACAGTGCATGAAATATCCCTATAGGGTTGATAAAAGGCAAAAGACATTGTTTTTCGAGCCTAAAAATGAAGGAGGAGAAGATGGTCTTACTACTAGTAAGCTAAAATCAGTGACCTTTAGTGTTGATGAAGTTAGAAAGGAGTTTTCTAAAATGATTATAATTGATGAATTGTCTTTTAGGATTGTGGAGGGGGAAAGATTTAAGAACTACTCTCGAGCTTTGCAACCTAACTTTACAATCCCATCCCGTATCACAGTTTCTAGAGATTGCATGCAAATTTTTCTTGAGGAGAATATGAAACTGCAAAAAGTGATGAAAAATCAACGTATATGTCTTACCACTGATACTTGGTTATCAATCCAAAATTTAAATTATATGTACTTGACTGCACATTGGATTGATAGTGAATGGAACTTGAATAAAAAAAATTAAACTTTTGTCAAGTTCCTAATCACAATGGAGAAACAATTGGAAAGACCATTGAGGATTGCTTGCTAAAGTGGGGCATTGATGGAATTTTTACAATTACTGTTGATAATGCACTATCCTAGAACATGAATTCATGCATTTAAAATATTCTGCTCATATTGTAAATTTGATAGTGAAAGAATGATTGGCAGACTTACATGAGTCTATTCTCAAAATCCAAAATGCAATAACATATGTGAGATTATCTCCATCTAGGATTCAAACTTTCAAAATGTGTGTTGAGAAGGAAAAAATAGAAAATAAGAATCTTGTATGCCTTGATGTTGAGACTAGGTGGAATTCTACCTATTTGATGTTGGAAGTTACTGAATATTTTGAAAGAGCTTTTGATCGGCTAGGTGAGAATGACCCAAAATATCTCTTATACTTTGAAGACAATGATGAGGATGAAAAAGAGGAGAGTGGAGGTGGGAATAGGAAAAGAAAAGGGAAAGGTAATAAGCATGTTCAGCCTCCTAATTATGATGATTGGGATAATGCCAAATGTTTTGTGAAGTTCCTAAAGCTTTTCTATAATGTAACATTGCGGTTTTCAGTATCTCTTTATGTCACATCGAATGCATTTTTTCATGAACTTGTGGCATTGCAAATTAAGTTGGTTCATTTGACTAGGAGTGGAGACAGTCTCTTGAGTTCTATGGTAGAACGCATGAAACGAAAGTTTGATAAATATTGGGAGAACCTTGAAAATCTGAATTTCTTGTTATATGTTGCCATTGTTTTGGATCCTTGTTATAAATTAATATATGTGAAATTTTGTTTTCCTAAAGTTGTGAAAAGCTAATTGATTCATTTGACATTTTGATTTGGTGGAAAATGAATTCTTAAAAGTATCCTATACTTTCTCAAATAGTAAGAGATGTCTTAGCAATGCTAATTTCTAGAGTTGCTTCTGAATCAGCATTCAACATAAGTGGATGTTTACTTGATCCATTTAGGAGTTCACTATCTCCAAAAATGGTGGAGGCTCTTATATGTGGCCAAGATTGGTTACGGTCCAAACCAATCCCAATTGATATTCGAGAAGCTATAGATGAAGTGGAAAAATATGAAGAAATCACATTATGTAATATTTGTGATCTTGTGAATAAACTCTATTTTATGATATTATTTATAACTTCTATAATTTTTTGGGTTACATACTAATATTTGTTTCTTTGTTTTAGAATTCTCAGGAACAACGGAACAAGTGTAATTAAGTGATGATGATTGATGTTTTGGTAAGACTTAATAATCTTTACAAGTGTAATTATTTTTTCTACAATTTAAAATTTCATTTTCCAAGTAATGTGACAATCTAAAACAAATTTTTCTTGTTTGTTTTTTGACAGTTGAGTCATTAGCATGGCAGCATTTCATCTTCAAACATGATGTTCCAAAGTCCATTAGGCCACCTAATTTTTGAATGGCTGCAAGCAATTTTGGATTAGTGATTAATGAACAATTTTTGTCATTAATTTTTCATTTAAATTTTATCATTAAATGGCTGAAATGATGTTCAATTTATGACTGCTTTTAAACCTTACTTGACACTTGTTTTCAAGTCCAAAAGTTAGTGATGTTCAGTACAACTCACAAGTTTAAGCTTTATTAGAAGCCAAGATGGCTTTATTACTTTATTAGTGATGTCCACTTGTTCAGTTATAAGTTTAACTATTTAAGCTTTATTATTAGACATTAGTGATGTTCAGCTCAATAAGAGAGGCTTTCCTTTTCTCTAAATACAAATGGTGGGAGAGAAGGATACAACTGTTAAGAGCCATTATGAATTGATTGCTAGTGATGTTGTGTTAGGGACAAAGAGGAGTAGCTCTGCAAGCTATGAGTATGTTCTAGGAGGAAAAGAAGGAAGCCACATCAAGTTCTTGATGCTTCAATATCTTTCTGGGGAGAAAAAATGGAAATGTAAAAAAAAAAAGAAGTATGTTTCTGTAACGTGGATTGTTGGTAATATTGATCAAAGGATTAAGTTTGAAGGGAAATAGCCTTCAAGTATAAGTGAATCCCCACCCCTTGAAATTCAACTCATTTCCTTTCTTATCAGGCGCTTCTTAGAAGTCTGTGACACAGTGATAGAAAGGAGAAAATGCAGGGTAACTTTCTTATAAATAAAGTAAAAGATGACATATGGACATTCCTTTGAAAGGTTGCTTGCTTTTCAACTTGATAAATAGGGTATAATTGTAGGTTAAATTCTCAGGCAAAGGTGAATTGGCCATAGCCTTCTACCATCATCTGACATCAAGCCCTTGGACTCTCCTCTCTCCACCTCCAAATTTATCTTATTCAAGTAGTTCTCTCAATCTGGGATCTGCTTAATGGTTTGGTCCCCATTTGCAAAGAAGCTTGGTTGATTTCACCCAAAAAAAATCTATTTTTATCACATAAGTAGCATTTTGTTTTCAAAAAATATCCTTAATTTACTAATTTTACTAAAAATGAAGGATGAAGAATCTGTTTGGTTATACTTAGGATTAAAAAAATAATGTTATTTACCATTTTGTTTGTAAAAAATAGATGTTATCTAATATGAGAGATAGCATTGCATAAAATGCTATTCTTAATATCTGGTGGGCACAAATGCTATACACATATTATAGATAAGACACTATAACCATAGATCGAGAACATTTCTCCTACTTGTATACTGTCTATAGCATATATACAGCATTTTGCATGTAATTACAATCCACTCATATATTTCTCAACAACAATAAGTGATTTGACATTTTAGCAACTTTTTTTATGGATAAATAAACCTGTAATATTACCTATTCTACAACTCAATTTAAGTTTTTGAGCTACAAAATGAAAAGCTCTATTACCTATTCTACATATAAATACAAAATCAAAAATGTTTTTTTTTTTTGGATAGTAAATAAAAATATAATAAAATAAGAAAGACATACAAAAACACCCCTATTATAGAACACAATTTCATCTTTCAACATTCTCCATAGAAATAATGTTTTCCAAGCATCCAGCCTTCGCTTCTTAGACTTGAATCCTTTATCGTTCACACCGAGAGAATCATTCACAAAACCGAAACCGACTCAAATCGACCAGGTCGGTTTTACTTAGTACAGGGTTGGTTTCGGTTTCATTTCTAGGTAAACTAACCAGGTCGGGTCGATTGGAAAAACACCAATAAACTGACCCGTAAATAACCCTATCATTGGCCATGGACCTGTATTCAACTTTAGCATTGGAGCGAGCAACAACATTTTGTTTCTTGTTTCTCCAAGAAACAAGGTTTCCCCCCTACAAATGCATAATACCCAAAGGTAGATCTTCTGTCATCAATGCATCCAGCCCAATCAACATTTGCATACCTCTATCTTCATGTGACCATTATTCCTAAAGAGTATGCCTCTCCCTGGACATCTCTTTAAGTAAGCAAGTATCCTTTCCACCACAAGGTGAGTGGTCCTAGGAGAAGGCATGTATTGATTAACAACACTAATAGCATATGAAATATCTGGTCGTGTTAAGCAAAGATAAAGAAGATTCTCAACCAACCTTTGATACATAGCCCTATCTTTAAGAAGTTCTCCACCTTCTGCACTTATTTTATGGTTCAACTCAATGGGTGTGTCAGTAGGCTTTACTCTTAACTTTCCAGTTTCTTCAAATAAGTCAAGGACATACTTTCTTTGAGAGATAAAAATTCCATGCTTAGATTAAGTTACCTCAATTCCTAGGAAATAACACAATTCCCCCAAGTCCTTTTCACTTCAAATTCTTTGTAAAGATGCTACTTAAGGGAGTCAATCTCACTAATATCACTTCTCGTTACCACAATGTTATCCACATAAATAGCAAGTAAGGTCAATGAAGAGTCTGTCTTCTTAAAGAAGAGAGTATAATTTGACTGAGCCTGCATGTAACCAAAATTTTCCAAAGTTAGTCTAAACCTATCAAACCAAGCTCTTGGAGATTGCTTCAGCCCATATAAAGCCTTCTTCAACAGACAAACTTTATTTCTTGCTTTTGTACTGTAAAACCAGACTCCATGTACACCTCATCTTGCAAGTCTCCATTAAGAAATGCATTCTTGACATCCATCTAAAATACTGGCCATGACAAGTTTGCAGCAATAGATAGTAGGACTTTGATAGTGTTCATCTTGGAAATTGGTGCAAAGGTTTCCATATAGTCTATGCCATAAGTTTGTGTGAATCCCTTTGCAACCAATCTGGCCTTATATCTCTCTACAGAACCATCAGCATTATATTTCACTGTAAACACCCATTTGCATCCAAGTGGTTTCTTCCTCTCAGGCTAGTCAACTAGTTCCCATTTATTGTTCTTAACGAAAGCATCCATCTCTATTTTTATTGCTTACTTCCACTTAGGTATCAAAAGAGCTTCTTGCACTATTCTGGGTATAGGAATAGTAGCAATAAATGCTAGGAAAGATCTATAGGATTTTAAGAGACAATCATAAGAAAGGAACTAGAAGATACAATGAGCAATAGATGAAGTACAATGGCGCTCCCCTTTACGAATTGCAATTAAGAGATCAAGGTCATCTGGAGGAAGAGGTTGAGGCTCAACAGTGTTAGGCAAAGTGTCTGCAACAGTGGGCTCAACACTAGGAGTAGTGCCTAGATCTGAAGTTGTAGAAGGTGTTGGAATCGGCCTGGACTATTGAAGATGGGAATCAACCTGCCTCCACCACTATTTGTGATACACTCTCAACTCCCTGCACTTCTGACAACCCACTTCATGACCCCCCCCCCTCAATAACTGGAATTGGTAATGGAACTTCTAGGGCTGAAATCCCTTCCTCACTAGTCTCCCCCTGAGGAGAAGCCCTATGATAGTAGGGCATATCCTCAAAAAATGTGACATCCATGGACACAAAACGCCTCCCTGAAATAGGCTTATAACAATAATACCCCTTTTGATTTTGTACATACCCAAAGAAAATACATTTAACAGCTTTGGGATCAAATTTGGAGTGATGAGGTCCAAGGATTTGAACAAAACAAGTAAACCCAAAAGTTTTAAGGGGAATAATGAATAAGTCCTTGTTTGGATACAAAGGGTTGAAAGGTGTTTTCATGTCTAAAACCCGTGAAGCAATTCTGTTAATAAGGTAAACAACTGTATGGATTGCATCCCCCAGAAGCGTATGGGAACATTAGAGTTGAGCATGATGCTTCTAGCTACCTCCAAGATAATGTCTATTTTTTTCTCTCAGCAACCCCATTCTGCTAAGGTGTATGGGGACAAGTGCTCTAATGAATGACTCCATGATCTAGGAGATATGATGCCAAGGGTTTTGTAAAGTAACCCTTGGCATTACCAAATCTGAGAGTTTTGGTCATGATTTCAAATTGGGTCAGTACCATCTGATGGAAACCTGGGTTAGAGAGGGGACCTTCTCTCAAGAGTGCATAAGGTATACCCATGAGAAATGGGTATAATCATCAACAAATAACAAGTATTTGTACCCCCCCATAGTAGGAATATGATATGGCTCCCAAACATCTGTATCCACAATTTCAAAAGGAAGATTGTTTCTTTTATTGCTCAAAGAATAAGTTGATTTACAATGTTTTGCAAATTCATAGCTTTCACACCTCAAACTAAACACTTGGACTGACTCAAACAAAGTTGGAAATAGACTCTTTAAAGACCAAAAAGACAAATGACCTAATCGGCTATGCCAAAGCATAATATGGCCCAAAGATTGAGAAACAAACAATCTCTCAACTTCACTCTCCTTCTCCTATGGATGCTCAAGCAGGTAAACTTTATTTGTCTCATGACTAATCCCAATCACCATATTCGTTTCCAAATCCTGAAAAACACAACGATCAGGGAAAAAGGTCACTGAACAATTCTTAGTAACACTACTAACTGAAAGCAAGATAGCACTAAGCTTAAGGACATGCAAAACTGAGGACAGGGAGATGGCATCAAACAATCGATGTCTCCCTTGACAGAAATAGGTATAAGGGAGCCATCAGCAATAGATACTTTGTTTCTACCAGAGGATAATCAATAGGTGGTAAACAAGGTGGATAAAGTGGTCATATGGTCAGAAGCACCTGAATCTAATACCCAAAGGGTCTAATGTTACTTGGGACTGAAGTATGATATGTTATAGCTCTTGTACCTGAGTGAGCAAAGACTGAAAGAGGATTAGCAGAAATAGTAGCTGAAGGCTAAGATGATGACCCAGAAATACCAACTTCATTCTCTAATTGTGTCAAGGCAGCCCAGACAGCAGTTAAGGCATCTAAGGATGTGGTCCTTGTGCTGGAAGTGAATGCAATGTTTGTAATAACTGCCACATTAGCACTTCTCTTCTTGTTTCTGAGTTTCACTGGTATCAAGTAGGAATGCAACTTCCAAAAAGTGTCCCTAGTATGTTTTGGCTTCTTGCAATGATCACAAAAATGTCACTTTTATTTTCCTTCTTTATTTCCCTTTCCTTCTCCCCTCCAACCTTAGGTTTTGTTGCTGTTAAGGCTAATTCTATAGGCTGAAATGGTAACATAACCTTTATCTTACTCTCTTCACTATGAACCATTGAGTAGACTTGAGATAACGTCACACTCTCCTTAGTACGAAGTTGTTGTTCTACAATGTCAAAATCTAAGTTCAGACCAATTAAGAACTTAAACACTCTATTTGTTTCAATCAACTTTCTATATGTTGCTACATGCCTTTGACTTTTCCACTCAATATTTTCCAAGTGATCAATTTCATGCCATAGGGATTTCAGAGTAGCAAAGTACACTAAGACTGGCTTCTCCCTTACTTGAGATTATTCACTTCACACTTCAGCTCATAAGCTTTAGCTACATTAAGAGGTTGGGAGCATGTCTCTTCATGTTATCCCAAATCTCCTTGGTTGTTTTTGTCCATAAGTAGTTTCGGATGATGTGAGGCTGCATAGAGTTGCATAGCTAAGTCATCACAAAATAGTTCTTTTGAACCCATTTGGGATGTGATATGTCATCCTTGGCTGGTTTCTTTGTATCTCCAGTTACATAACCTAATTTACCTCTACCTCCAATGGCTATCATTGCCGATTGAGCCCATTCCAAATAATTGGTTCCATCAAACCTAACGGTGGTAACCTGAAAAGAGTTTCCACTCATACTACTAGTCCCTAAAAATCCTTCCCCTTGAGTATTTAATGTAACTCACTTCCAACCTTCTCCATTCTATGTAGAGCACTAACCGGTCAAGCTTTCAAGAAAATAACCCAAAAAAGGAACTTCTTTTATGTTGAAACCCTACGAAATTGAAAGACAAACTAACCCATAATTTATTAACAGCTAGGAACAATCATCAAGAATTCAGTCTCAGCCGATAATCACTTTCCAAGAAAGCATCCACAATCAATTATCAACTCCCCAGTTCATCAACAATAAAAAAAAAGAAAAAAAAATATCAGTCTTTGAGTCCCCAAAAAATTGATTATAGGGTTTAAAAGGTAGAAAACAACAGGGAATACTAGGGTTTATCATTCGCTACTTATAGAGAGGATTAAACTACTTCAAACCAAGATTAACCTTGCTAAAGATTGCACCTTTCTCAGAAGAACGCTGGTCGCCACCTCAAATTGAAACCCTAACCTTGGTTGAACCTGGTTTCTTTGATTCTTCCCGGTCACCAGGCAATCTCCAAGAATCCTTCAATTCCTTGGGCATTCTCCAAAACTCCAACAACCTCCAAGAACTAGGCACTACTGCAATAAATCCAGTTCTAAAGAGTTTTCATGTAGCTAACCAGATCAGGCTCATATGAGAACCCTAATCTTTATTTGCCTTGCTTCTGATACCAACTTGAATAAAATAATAAAAAAAAATATATGTTTTCTGATGTAATTTAGAAAGAAGAAGAAGAAAAGTCAACCTAGGTTCGAAGAGAAGAAGAAGAGAGAAGAAAGAAGAGAAAGGGTGTAGTTTAGATTATTCTTTCCGCCCCATTAAATCTTATTTATATTTATAACTTTACAATAAGTATAGTCACTCTAATACCCCTACATAAATAACAAAAGAAAACAAATATGGCCCAACCAGCCCAACTACCATAACTGCAATATAAAGAAATAAATAGTAAAAAATAAAGTGTGAGGCTGGAACCACACACACTAATAGTCTATCAATTATCTCTACTGTATACAGCTTGATGACACTTGTAAGGATGATAGTAGAAAAAGTGGCAGTTATGTTAAAGGAGAGGCATCAAAGGTTGTTAAAAGGAGTTAAACATAAAGTGAGAAATGTCAATTCCTCAAAGAAGCCATTAAGTGCTTTAGAAAAAGCTATAGCAAAAAAGGCAAAGAAGACAAAGAGAAAGAAGAAACCATCTATGGATGAGCGTCTTGACCAACATCCTATACATGCATATTTTTTAATTAATGTACTACTTTTTTTAATATTTGCAATTATTTTTAATATTGGTATTAACAATTTTGCATTATAGAAATCAAGCTTATGTGAAAATAGTGTGGAACAAACAAACATTAGTTTGTTAAATGCTCCAACCATACCCATCGAATGTCAAGTAATCATTTTAAACTATTTACATAACCCTAGTATAATTTGCTCTCATATTTCTTTGCTTATAGCTGCCACGGCATTTTGGGCACAATGTAGTCCAATGCTTTTGTTGGGTCCACTTGCAATTTCTTAACTTCTTATACAAATACAACCTCAATAGGAAAAGTGGAATCTTTGCAATTTGCTTGGAAATAACCCATGGTAGTATATATGGTCTTATTCACGTTGGACCAAGCTTTGTTAATCATTTATTATTGCAAATATTACTCGTACCTATATGTCTCCCTAATAATAATAGGAATGAATACTAAAGAGTTGGGGGTTTAGCTATTTTGGGAAGGAACATAATAATAATATTCCTACATTGATAATAGGTTGAACTTTTATTGTAACTTGCCATCTTGAGGGCACCCTTAATACTATTTTTTTTATAGTAAATGAAAACGAGAATTTAGGAGATCCAAACACAGCAAAAACATATCCAATAAAAATGTAAATAACACACCAATAGGAAAAATCCAATTACAATTAAATTATAATTTGTAATACGGAAAAGTATGAACAAGTTCAATGCAGATTTCTGAATTCCACTGCAATCTATAAACATTCAAAATGTCAAATATTCCTACTCTATACATCAATGTCCACCCATGAATTAGCATCAATTTCGAGTTAGCACCTACTCCAACTGTACTTTGGGCCTAAAAATTCTGACCCTGGCATTGATGGGAAAAAAGACAACTATAAAGTCAGGAACCAACCAATCAATTGTAAAACAGGGAAGGGGAAAAGGGTGTTCCCTACTTTCTCTGCTAATCTCTAGAATGTTGTTTCTATAATTAAAAGGAGAATTTCAAATATCTATGATATCTCTTTTGTTGACACGGCCACCGGGTAACCGGGGGATCTTTGTATGCAAGGGAGGAGGAATCTGATGCTGTATCTAAGAAAATGTACACCAGTACAATTAGAACAAGATAGGCCATTGTCGGAGAAGGAGAAGCTTTTATAGACGGTTATGAAAGCTGGGCCTCTACTTCAAATGCTTCTCTTGGCCAGACCTCTCTTCAGTGGCGACATCCCCCTCCTCCGCTTGATGCCCTTGAGATACCACCAATGACCATTCCTTCACCACCTCCACTACTGGCACCTACTCTCCTGCATTAGGATTCTTTTATCAACACTATTAGTGATTTCTATCAATAAAAATTATTTGTTCATTTTTGTATTTCCATTGTTGATGTTAATACCTGAATCCATAACCAGTTTGATATCGGAGGTGGTTACTGGTTAGAGATTAGATACCAATCATAAGAAAATTAGATGATAGATGATGGACATTTTTGTCTTTCTACATGATACATAACATTCATTAACGATTTTAACCCAATTTGACACTTTTTAAAAGTTTGGGTACTAACTTGACACTATCCCCAAAGTTCAAACATTAAAAGTGGACTAAAAGTGAGGTGCTTACCTGTTACAACACGATTGGGTGACCAGCCGCATAAAAAATTGTTGTGTTCAGCTCATCCGGACCCGCTGGAATGGCATTCCCCATTTGAGGGAATGGCCATTACCAACCCATTCCTTGGGAATGAAATCCATTCCTGCTGATTCCAAAACCCATTCCCATTCTTATCTGAACCCATAGGAATGGACCATTTTGATTCGAATTCTGAAGGACTCCGATTCCGATTGTAACTGTGAACCAAACGGACCCAAGGAGAGAACCCCTTTCTTCCTTAGCCCCGGCGTCCTCAGTCCTTGGAGACAGGGGTGGAGGCGGTGCTTGTTCGCCCAAACACATGCGAGCAATGCTACACACGGCGTCATTGGACACCACGTCTCACAGTCCGACACTTGTCAGTCTTAGTCACTCATCCTGGTTCGTTCGATCCGTTATTCAGATATCACGTAGGGCTTCAAATAAACCGTCCCCGGTAGCCCTAGATTACACGGCCTCCACCAGCTTGCTTGGATTAGGAGTTCAAATCGATAGAGGAACAGCATTTCCCTTGTGTCTTGGGAGTTCAAATCTGCGCCCCACCCGCTCTCGCCCCACAAATGCCCCACACGCCCGTAGTGTGCCATCTGTCCCTTCACAAGGCTTTCGCTTGTAGCGCGTGCGGGGTTAGAGGGACGTCCGTTTGCCCCTCCCGTTACCCCCCAAAACTCTCAAAACATATCATTCGAAATCTCAAAACCCTATTCGAGTTCGTGCAGCTGGTCCCTTGACCTCGAGTTCTCTTCCCCAGCTCCCCAGAGTTCTCTTGTCCTTCTCCGGCACCGGCGATCTACAACGACAATCAGCGGGTACTCTCCAGCTCACCTTTTTTACACATTTTTTATTTTTTCTTTTTTTTTCTGATATTTTCGTTTTCCAGAAATTAGAGAAACCGACGGCAGAGTTTTCTTCTCCTTCTCTGGCACCGGCAGGTACTTTCCAACTCACCTTTTTCACACATTTCTTCTTTTTTCTCTTTTTTCTGATATTTTCATTTTACAGAAATCAGAGAGCGGGTGGGCATCAACTGGGGTGGTTAATGATAAGATCAAACGGTGAAGCAGAAAAAGGTGGTTAATGATAAGATCGATATAGTTGAATAATTTAACGTGGAAGGTGGAAATGGATGCATCAACTGGGGACTCCCGGCCTGTAATATTGATCAAGGAGAAGAAAGTAGATTTGATGGAAAAATCTATGATGCTGGAAAGAGATGATACCGATTGATTGGTTGTAAGTTTTTCCAGCATAGTTGGGTTTTACGAGCAGGTGCTACTGCATCGCTGGACGCTGCCTGAGTGGATTCCGATCGAAGAAGTGAAAAGCTGGTTCTTACGCTCCTGAGGAATCCGTTGAATCTCTACCATAGAAGAAAGTAAACAAGATTTTGGATAGGAGATAATACGAGAAAACTTTCACAGACAAGATCTCTGGACGATGTTTCTGAAGGTCGTGTTACCACTGCTACTGTGCCCGTTTGTTTTTCTACTCATGTCCTCGGCGGCCATGGAAGATACCGGCTTTATCTATAATGGATTTCGAGGTGCCAAAGTTAGCCTGGATGGCGAAGCACAGATCATACCCAACGGGCTCTTGATGCTAACGAATCAATCTAAACGACAATTAGGCCATGCCTTCTATCCCTATCCGCTCCACTTCAAGAATCTACCGGACGGCAATGTTTTCACATTCTCTACCACTTTTGTATTTGGGATCCTCCCCAAGTACCAAAATTTTTATGGTCATGGAATTGCTTTCGTGATCACACCTTCAAGAGCGCTACCCGGAGCTCGACCGACCCAGTATCTAGGCATCTTCAATGAATCCAACAACGGTAATCAGTCCAATCATGTTGTTGCAGTAGAGCTCGACACCATCAAGAACAGTGAGTTCTCAGATATCAATGACGACCATGTCGGTATCGATATTAACGGCTTGACGTCTGTTTCTTTTGCCCAAGTATCGTATGCTATCGATCAAAGTGATAACCGTAAGAATCTAAGCCTCGTAAGTGGGAAACCAATTCAAGTATGGATAGAATACAATGGCGTAGAAGGACAGATGAATGTAACGTTGGCTCCAATTGATGTTTCTAAACTCCATATCCCCCTTCTTTCCTATTCTCGCAATCTTTCTCCTTTCATGGAGGATTCCATGTACGTTGGCTTCTCATCATCGACGGGCTCCTTTTCTACTTCCAATTACGTGTTGGGATGGAGCTTTAAGATGAATAGACCTGCTAAAGAGCTCACCATCTCCCAACTTCCTAAGCTACCTCGACTAGGACCGAAAAAAGCAATCCAAATCAGAGAGCGGGTGGACATTTGCTCCCATATTAAGGTACCTGCCGGTGCCGGAGAAGGAGAAGAGAACTCTGCCGCCGGTTTCTTTGATTTCTGGAAAACGAAAATAAAAAATGTGTGAAAATATCAGGGGACCAGCTGCACGAACTCGAGATAGGATTTTGAGATTTCGAATGATAGAGTTTTGGGGGGTAACGGGAGGGGCTAACGGACGCCCGTTAGCCCCGCACGCGCTACAAGCGGAAGTCGTGTGAAGGGACAGATGGCAGGCTACAGGCGTGTGAAGCATTTGTGGGGCGAGAGCGGGTGGGGCGCAGATTTAAACTGGTGGCTTAGTACACACGGGAGTCACATCAGTTGGCGACGGGGCAATTCTTCCGGTGTGAGTCGTGTCACATCAGCAACAGGGCTTTTACCACACACAATGCAGCTGTTATTTTCAAGACTTTAAAACCTTAATTTGGAAAGAGTATAAATACAAATCTATACAAAATAATACAAAATATAACGTTTTCCTCTCTATTTGTATTCCTTCAAAATGGAGCCTTAATGATATGAGAGAGCATCAGTGGTTGTCATAAATGCCGAAAGAAATGCAATTCCCACAGAGTCTGATAATCTCAACGGCAAAAGGAAAGATGGGTTAGTACTGCCTTCTATTCTTTATGGTTGTTTACAGGTCATGTTGGGTCGGTTTATTAGTGTTTTTTTAGCTGATATGACCAAGTTAGGTTACCTATAGATTAAATCGAGACCGATCTTCTATTAAGTAAAACCGATTTAGTTAGTATGAGTTGGTTTGAGTTTCGACCAACTCCAAACTTGCACAATGCACAAGAACTCAAAGTGCTAATAGTATATATAATATTTTAGAATATATTTTCTGGAAATATATTTAAAACCAAAACATATATACAAATATATCGAAATATATATTTTCTAATTTCTGGAAATATATATTTGATATATTTCAGAATATATTTTTTCATATATATATATATATATTATTTAAAATTAAAATATCTATATTTAACATATATTTTTCTAGATAACTTGGTTCGGTTCGGTTCGGTTCAATTTCGGTTTTTGATGAAGGATGATTTGACCCGACCTATGAAATGGCGACACGTGGACACTGACTCGACGTAAGCGATAGCTCAGCATTGTGGTCCAGTACAACTAAGTAACGGGCCCATAAAGCAGCTCGCTATATCGTAGCGCGCAAAAGGAGGAGCTTGCCATGACGCGAGCTCCGGGTTCCCCGAGCTACCTCCAAAGCAGACAAGTCATCCCGATGACCAATTCTACTAAGGGCACTCCTGAAGTATTCCGAGCTCGCTGCAAAGTAGCTCGCGAATGGGCCGCACGAGCATTCCTCAGGAAGCTTCTATCCAACAGGCTGTACCAATCAGACTGCGCCACGTCCCTTACTGACGGCGCAGTCCCTGTCCTTTCGACAGTCTGCACCCACGTCTCCTAGCAGGCGGAGGCGTGCCTGTCACTTTGGAGACGTGTCACTTACCCGGGCAAGGAGTACGTCACAACGGACACATGCGCAGCCCTGGCAGGTAACGGCTATGGCAGGGGCCCAGTGG
>NW_010729119.1:80337-106134 GCF_000365185.1 Nelumbo nucifera | reverse complement strand
GAAACACCCTTCAATCTCACCTACGGCACCGAAGCAGTGATCCCCGCAGAGATCGAAGTACCTACGTTGCGCCTAGAAGCATATAGTGATCAAACAAACGAAGATGAGCTACATACCAACCTCGACCTACTCGACGAAGTAAGGGACCTCGCGTACATTAGGACCGCARCCTACCARCAGAGAGTAGCTCGGTACTATAACGCCAGGGTCAAGAAGCAAAACCTCCGCATTGGCGACATGGCCCTTCGTAAAGTTATGGTGCCTGAGCCCGACGTTGGCAAGCTCGGGTCCAACTGGGAAGGTCCTTACCGTGTGAAACGAGTGCTCGGGGAAGGAACATATGAACTCGAGACCCTCGAAGGGAAACAAGTACCTCGAGCATGGAATATTGTCAACTTGAGGCAATATTATCCGTAAGAATCGAGTAGGCCACGAGCCACTCCTAAAGCCTAAGGGCCAAAACACCGAGCTAACATGACCTCGGCACAAGAAGACCCTAGTTGCCATTTCGGCCTGGGAGAAATCCAGAAGCGGACTACGGGTCCCTCTCTAAGCCTAAGGGCCAGAATACCGAGTTAATATGACCTCGGAACGACAGGACCCAGCCGCCCCTATGGCATGGGCAAACTCCGCGAGTGGGCCACGAGCCACTCCTTCAGCCCAAGGGCCAAAACACCGAGCTAACAAAAACCTCGGCGTGAAGAAAGAGCCCTACTTCGGGTATGTAACTTTAATAGCTCAAATGATGAGATCGCTTTAGCAAGAATAAAGGGAGTTCATCATACTCAGAAGAAGGAAGAAACTTTCATTGTCAAAAAAAAAAAGAGAAGAAAGAGCAGAAAAGGAAAATAACAAGCGCAGTAACCAAGCTAAACAGCTCAGGAAAGGTTTGATCATCACAGGGCATAACCGCCCAACCGAAAACTTGTGAAAGACCGGGTTTACGGCACCCGGAAGCCACAAAAGCCCAGAGAAAAGCCACCTCAAGGATTCGCCTCCTCATACTCTGAGAGTCAGGCTCCTCTTCATCCGCTTGGTCTGTTGTCTCAGGGACAGACCTTTCATAGTAATGCCATCGAGGTTGAGCCCGGAGAACTTCTTCCGAACCAGCCACCGGCAGAGCTTAAACCCTGAGCGGTACGAACCAGAACCATACTCCGCCTGGAGGTCATGAAATTCCTGGGAGTCTTTGAAATCCCAAACCGCTTTCTCTCACTTAGCCTCCACCATCTGATCAAAGTTTCGGGTCCGATTTAGAAGAGTGGACTCCAAATCCCTTACCTGCTACCTGAGGAGCTCCCTCTCCCCCGCCATCCTCGACGATTCCTTCCTATAACGTGCGTTCTCTTCAGTAAGCCGAGCGATTTGAGCCTCCTAGTCGTGGACGACCAGCTCCTGAGACTCGCTCCCCTTGCGGGTGTGATGGAGCTCGCCCCGGATCCGGTCGAGCTCGACCTGGAGCTTCTGGTTGGCAGCCCGCTGGTCGAGGGCGTCGACGCGATGGATGCGCGTCTGGAGAGCCATGGCATGGATGGAGGAATTTACCTATCGACAAAAAATAAGATCAGAAGATAGCGGAAAAGGGCAAAACAAGAAAGAGAGGGAAAAAGGCCACTTACCACCATGCAATGGGCAGAGGCGAACGCAGAGAGATCCCCGGGCTCCATGTTTCCCCACTGAGCGATCTCGTCATTATTGATTGCCTTCCGACTCCCCCGGCGAGCTACCAGATAATCATTTACCCCTTCCCAGTTTCCCACTGGGAACCGGAGGTAAGGACGGGGTTGAAGGGGGTTAAAGGGGACCTTCCCCGGCTGAGGGAGCTCGTTTCCCCCAGGGTTAATCCCTCTAGTCCCCTCAGGAGGGGGCATCGGAACCTCGGGCGGAGGAGACGGCAGGACTGGCTCAGCCGACCCGAACTCAGTGCTTCCTGAAGGAGGGGTCCAGTCAGGGCGCGTCCTCTTCACTTGGCATCTCTGGCTACCCGAGAGAAGGCGGCGCGAATCGGCACTAGACATGATGGCTGCCAAAAGACCACAAGATATTAGCCCAACAAGAAACAAAATACATTACACAATAGTCAGAAGACACTACGCGACCTAAAAGGCCGACCTATCCAGGCTTAAGCCTGCCTGCACGAGCTTCTCCTCGACCAAGTAGTTCGAGCAAAGGAAGCCTACCGACGCCCAGGACAACATCGTTTTCCGAATCTCAGGGTCTAGCTCGGCCCCGGGGTCCTGGATGGCGCCCATTCAAGCAGTGGGAAAGGGCCACCCCTCAGGGTTACGGACCACAAAGTAGTCCCGCTTCCAGGCGGGAATCTTATTCGGCAGCTCGTACAAGAGCTTATAGCCGCGACGGGGAGAGAGGTAATAAAAGCGCCTCTCCGGAGGAACCCCAGGAGCAGCGTTCTTTATACAAAGGATATAGACAAAAATGTCAAGGTCCAAAGGGAGGCAGTACTCGTGACACAGGGATATAGTCCCAACCATGTTTCGAATGGTGTTGGGATGAAGCTGGTCAATAGTGACATTGAAGTGATTTAGCACCTCCACTATCAAGGGGTGCAGGGGGAGACGCAAGCCAGCCTCGAGTTGTTCTTGAAAGATTACTATATCATTGGGACCATGCTCCCAAGGGAAGTTGCCAGTAGGGAGGCCGTAAACTAGGTCCCCAGGGAGGCGAAAGTAGTGGATCAGAGACATGAGTCTCTCCGTTGTCATTAAGGAAGGGCCAAAGGTATCAGGCTCCCTCCCCCTAGAAGTAGACGCCATGTCGCCGGAGGCCTCCCGAGCCTCCGGGATCTACTCCCAGGCTCCTCCCGAGCTCGAGGGAGCATCATCATCCTGGCTATCACCCCTGTGATAGGTATGGCGTGGGTACCCAGACATGGCTGACGGCGATTGGGACTCACCAGAGTAGACGGAACGGAGCAGACTGAGGAACTCGAGTAGACTAGGCGAAGTGCGACCTCAGAGTCCAAAGACAGCAAGATGGCGTGGAAGGAGATAGAGCCCGAGGGGGCCCCCTATTTATAGCCCCCATCCTTTCAAACCGACGACCCGGATCAAAGGAGATCCAACGGTCCGCGGGCGCCCTGATCGCACGCCTTTTGAAAACCGAAGGCGATTGGCGGCACATCTTCCACGATTAAGGTAGTCGCAGCCGCACGACGTTCGGAATTAAAGGCCACCTCAGCACGTTTTCGGAATCCGAAAAGTCAGGGAAGTTAGAAGATCTCTTGATTCCCGTAGATGCATTTAATGGGGATAGTCAATCAAGTTTGAATTTCGGTCAAATCAGTCAATTGCGCTTCATAAACTCCCCGCGCTAAGGCGATACTCTTAGCCCGAGGAGTAGGGGGCAATTGATGAATGATGATTTGACCCGACCTATGAAATGGCGACACGTGGACACTGACTCGACGTAAGCGACAGCTCAGCATTGTGGTCCAGTACAACTAAGTAACGGGCTCATAAAGCAGCTCGCTATATCGTAGCGCGCAAAAGGAGGAGCTCGCCACGACGCGAACTCCGGGTTCCCCGAGCTACCTCTAAAGGGATATTCCGAGGCAACTTTAGCTCGCAAGCTAAGAAAACCAGCTCGCCCGAGCTCCCAAGCAAACAAGTCATCTCGAGGACCAATTCTACTAAGGGCACTCTTGAAGTATTCTGAGCTCGTTGCAAAGTAGCTCGCGAATGGGCCGCACGAGCATTCCTCAGGAAACTTCTACCCAACAGGTCGTTCCAATCAGACTGCGCCACGTCCCTTACTGACGGCGCAGTCCCTGTCCTTTCGACAGTCTGCACGTGCCTGTCACTTTGGAGACGTGTCACTTACCCGAGCAAGGAGTACGTCACAACGGCCACCTGCGCAGCCCTGGCAGGTAACAGCTGTGGCAGGGGCCCAGTGGCGGTTATGCCCGATCTCACAAAAACGCCCCTATAAAAGCCCTCAGGGCAGAGGAGAAACTTCTTCTGGAAAAAAACCTCTAATCGCTCGAATATAGTGATAAAGCGCGACCTCCACTCTTAGCCTTCGTTTTCTCTTTACTTCCCACACACAATACTAACTTAAGCATCGGAGTATTCCCACCGGGTAAATCCCTAGGAGTCCTTCCTTTCATCTTCTCAGGTGCCGTTCGTTGCCAACAAGGAGCTAGTCAGCAGTCAGTTAGGAGTGCCCGTATCGCGCTACATCAGTTTTCATGGGTGAAAATTGAAACCGAACCGAATTATCAATTTACTCATCTTTGCAAACCCGAAACTGACCGGTGATGAAGAAAAATCGGCTGACTCGGATTGGTCGGTTTGGATTTATTTGTGAATAGTCCTACTATTCTTAGTAGATTGGTGCGAGATTTGAAGGTTAAAAGTTTTAATGATGTAAGCAATAAATGGCGTGTCTTAAACTACTGAATTCAAGGTTGCATTTGGAAACAATGCAAGTAGTGTAAATCCAAGTTTAGAGTAAATTTGCACTTTAGTTCACTTTTGCTTGTGTTTGACAACATTGCATTTGTACATTGATAAATGACAAACCAATGCATATTTATATTGATAATAAGATTTAAAATACATTAATAAAAAAGAAGTATATCTGTATTCAAGTGGGCTTTTGATAAAAAAGAAAAAACATATACTTTATTGAAATTCATGTTTGAATCCATTACAGCTAAAAATTTATTTAGTAAGAAAGTAAATTTGTAATGCAAAACTAACCAAACTTTACAATTTATATGAACTATTTTATACTCTGCATATTTAGATTTACAGTTATTTGCGTTATTTTAAGGAAAAACGGAGAATGACTGTTCAGTCCACCCCAATATTCGAGGTTTTTATCGATCTCCGCACTCAGAAGTCGAATTTGCAATTAACCTTGTAGGAAAACTGAAATAGGCACCAAATCCGGTTACTAAATCACTTTTTATTTTCAACTCCACTCCGTACATACGTCACACGTTTAGACTTGAGAGGCCCTCGTCTTCCTCTTCTTCTTTCCCGGAATTGCGTCCTGACCGAAAGGCTACCGACACCAGCAGCATGAAGAGTACGTCTTGATCGGAGTTGCGTCCGAATCGATAAAACTGCCTCAAGGAACTTGTCTTCGAGAGATCGATACCGACATGAAGAATATGTCTTGATCGGAGTTACGTCCTGATCGGGTCAAGAAGATGAGACATGTGGATCGGATCGTTTGCATATCATACAGCCCGACCCGTTTATATGTTAATTAATGTTACATACTATTAATTAATAGAAATTTTATTTCGATTTATTACTGTTAACAATGATAAATTATTAAATTTAACTAATAGTTGTTAATGAATATTGAGTTAAGTATACTTAATAGGTAATTAATGGTAAATTATTACTAAAAGTATATGTTAATTTACTAATAATTAGTAGAAAAAATGCTAAAAATAACAGTTAATTAATAGAATATTTATTATAACATCGCCTTTTAAGTACAATTTTTGAAATTTAATTTTTAGGAAATTAATTATTAGAGTTAATTAAATATTAAGGAAATTATTTTTTTGCAAATTAAATATTCCAACAACATATTTAGAACAAAAATTTTTCTGAAAATAATTTTGTGAAAATTATGTATTGCAATAAAATATCACAATTAAACAATTATCGAAAAATAATTGAATAAATATCCGAAAAAATATTTTAGAAAAACAAATTGAAAAGTAATCTGAAAAATTACTAATGATTACTGTAATTATATAATCTAAAGATTAATTTAATAATTATTGTTTTTGTAAATGATTAACTAATTTAAGGGTAAATTTCTTAAAATACCCTTATGGGTTAGTTAATTGAATAGGTGTACCTTTACTGTTTGAAAATTGATTAACACTACCCCTATTATTTTTGGCAATTGAGTAATTCTATCCTTACCGTTAGTATCCGTTAACTTTTCCTTATATATTTATTAAAAATTCCTAAAACACCCTTTCCACCATATCTCGTCTAGAAGCTTTTTCATTATTCCGACATTCTGAAACTCAAAGGCTTTCGACGTAGCTAGTGTGTAGAATAGTTCTCAGTTCCGATGAAGAGGTCTCAGTTCCAACATCCTCAAAGCTTTCTTCTTCATTACTTCTTTATCTTTTTTCAAATGAAAACTCGAGAGCAAGATTTCGATATCAGTTCCGGCGATCTTAACTAGCATATCTGTTTAAAACGAAAACCCAGGAACAAGATTTCGATATCAGTTCCGACAATCTTAACCAGCATATCTGTTTCAAACAAAAATCCAGGGGCAAGATTTCGATATCAGTTCCGGCGATCTTAACNTTCCGACAATCTTAACCAGCATATCTGTTTCAAACAAAAATCCAGGGGCAAGATTTCGATATCAGTTCCGGCGATCTTAACTAGCATATCTGTTTCAAACGAAGACCCAGGAGCAAGATTTCGATATCAGTTCCGGCGATCTTAACCAGCATATCTGTTTCAAACGAAGACCCAGGAGCAAGATTTCGATATCAGTTCCGGCGATCTTAACCAGCATGCTGGTTATGTAGTACCCCCTCCCTCGTTTTAAAAGATCTAATGGGTTTCGGTTAATTCTTGAGTGGTACAACCTGCCCAATATTTGTCTTTTAATGGGTTTAAAAAATCTAATGGGAGATCCTCCTTGGCTTCGGCGGAACCGCCAATAACATCCAAGGTCTAATCGAGTGAATAGATGAATGATAATGAGGAAATCAGAAACGGGAGATCGTGGGTTTTAAAAGAAATCTGGAACGGAGTGAACAGATGACTTGATAACAGAGAAATCTGAAACGGAGCTTGAGGTTTTTATAGATCTGAAATAGGAGATCGTCTTTTAATGGGTTTTAAAAGAAATCTGAAACGGAGTGAATAAATGAATTGATAACAGAGAAATTGGCTTCGCCGAAACCGCCAAGAACAACTAATATTTCTCCGTCACTGACTTCGCCGGAACCGCTAAGAACAACCAAAATTTCTCCGTCATTGGCTTCGTCAGAAATCGCCCTTGGCTTCGTTGGAACCAAGAAGAGAGCTGGGAGATCTGGTGGTTCTAACAATTCCGGAGAAGAAAACGAGAGGGAAAGGGAGAAATTTGCAGTTCTGGTGGTTTTTGGCAGTTCCGAAGAAGAGAACGGACGGGAAAGGGAGAGATACACTTTTTGAAAATTTAAAGAAAAGTGTAGGGTAAAATAGTCTTTTTAATATTTTCGTTAGTAAATTGTGAAAAACAGTAGGGGTAGTGACAGCACACTTAGTCAATTGGCTAAACTACCCCTAATTTAATTATAATGTAAACAATTTAATAATATAATCATAGTTTTCTTAAGTGCGTTTAATTTTTATCAATTAATTTTCCAAAAATTTAGTTAATAAATTAGTTTTCTAAAACTGATAATAATTATTATAGTTTAATTATTAGAGAAAATTATTTACAGTAAATATTCCAACGCAACACACGTGATCAAATATCCAAATTCCACCCCACCGGCACTTAAATTGGGTGGGAGGACTGTGTGTGTGCCCCGCATGCGACCAAATGTCGAAATTCCATTACCTTACCACTAAAACCAAAATGAGGGGTTATATGTCCGCCAAGTCCCCATAGTATCGTCGGCACAACCCTAGTGGACATCTCCACACCACTTGGACAATTGAACTCCCAACGGTTTTGCCCGATAGAGAGAAATGGAGATTCTACAGAACCTCTGTTTTACTCCGTCAGACTAATCCCTAGGTCTGAACCACCCCCACTTTGCACCGTGGCATCGTGGGACATTACCCTACAACATTGATGTGGTCCCTGAGACAATACACTTCGAGAGGACCTTGTGTGCCGCATGCGACCAAATGTCGGGATTCCACCATCTACTATTAAGGTTGGGCGGGGGTGTTATATGGCCGCCAATCCCCCATAGTATCATCGGCGCAACTCTAATTGATACCCTAACGTTGCATGACCCACTAAACTCCTGACGGAGAGAAATGAATTTGTGAAACCTCCGTTTTTCTCCGTCGGACCAATCCCAAGATTTGAACTGCCCCCGCTTTGCACCGTGACATCGTGGGACATCACCCTACGACATTACAATGGTCCCCGGGTCGGGATAACCCTGTATGCTGCATGCGAACAAATGTCGAGATTATATAGGGACATTTTCGTAAAAATCCGTATTCCTCATGCTGCTTGTGTCGGTAGACTCTCGATTAGGACGCAATTCCGGGAAAGAAGAAGAGGAAGACGAGGGCCTCTCAAGTCTCAACGCAGTCCGTATCCGTAGGGGCATTTTCGTAAAAGAGTTGAAAATAAAAAGGTGATTTATTAACCGGATTTGGTGCCTATTTCAGTTTTCGTACAAGGTTAATTGCAAATTCGATTTCTGAGGTGGGAGATCGTTAAAAACCCCGAATTCTTAGCCCATTGACCGTGGGTAGGATGCGATTTAAGACTATTGGGGATGTAATTTCAGATTTCTGCGACGAAGATGTGTCAAAAGGTTTTTTTTGGAAGGTTTTTCTTTGAAGACATCAAATGTTGTTTTTAATTTTTTTCAAAGGGTAGTGTCAACCAATTTGAATCATAGACTTGATTGATAGTCATCGTTCAGGAAGTGCCTTGTTTGTCGTATGATAACTTGGTAGTTTCTTTCTTTTTAATTATTTCGTGTTTGTTTGGATTTTACAGTATCAATGAGTTCAATTTCAAGTCGAGGACGAAGCTCTGTTTTTTATCACAATCTCACCAGGAGATGGTTAAAGCACAGAACTGACAGAAGAAGCTGGTTTTTGCTATTAATGGAGAGAGATCCGAGCTCTTTGGAGTTGATTCTTCAATTAGGTTGCTTGCAGTTGACCCTATAATCAGAAATAGTATGGGTAGTTTAAGAAATTTACTCTTTTAAAAATTGGTATATGATCAAATACCATTTTGTATTAAATATAAAATTAAAATTTTTCAACAGTATTAAATAACACCCTAAATATAAACAAATATATAAAAATGTCTCAAAAGATCAATAAATTGAATAAAACTGTCAAATGTATAAAAATGTTTCAAAAATTCAACAAAGTCAATCTAAAATTAAAGTTAAAAATTTGTCAAGTATCCTAAAAATGCCTCAAAATTCTTTGTTTTTCTTTTTTCATTCACTAGCAACAAAAACGCTCCATGCATCACCCGCTGTTGACAGAGAGCGAATCCTTACTGCCAAGAGTCAGTAGTATAGTTGTCTAGATCGTTTTGATGAGCCTCAAAAGATCTATACTCGGTGACGCAATCCTCTTTTGCCCGAGTATCTTCACCTCGGCCTCCTCGAACCCCCTCTTCAACACCTACCACGCCTCTTTGAGATCATGGACGTGACCCTTCAGCTTGTGGACAGTCTCATCCCTTTCCTCGATGCAACACCTCAACTCAGGCAACTCTACCTTCAATTGTGCATTCTCGATCTCTCATTACTCATAAAATTACCGCACCTTGTGGAGAAGGCCGACAAGGCCGGCGACCGAACAAACCGACTGTAGGGCACCGAATAGTTAGTACAAAAGAAAAGAACTGAGACCAAGGAAGAACAAATAGATCCAAACTTACTGCCATGATCTGATGGAGAGTCGCACTCTCTAGGAAGCTATTGGTGTGGCTGTTGGCTTCCTTCCTAATACCTGGGAGCATCACGCCCCAAGCAAACTGCTCGGCCACCCCCTCCATTTCAAGGGTGTCCTCCTACCAAACCAACCACTGTGGCACATACACACCGATCGAGCCCTCAGCCGAAGCATATTCCGAAGCGCCCCCCCTACGCGACGAAGACTACTCGAGCCCTCAGTTGAAGCATATTCCAGAGCGTTCGCCCTCTACGATGAAGACCGCCCGAGCTAAGTCTTGGCCTCCTCGAAGCCAACCACCACGACTTCCTCTGTCAACCTTGGCCTCTTCGCCTGCCAAGGTGTGCACTCTACCGAACGACGTTGGATCTCTGTGGCCCAGGGCTGTGTGCCCGAGGTCCTAGTTGCCTATGCCTTCCTCACGGCCACGACTTGCATACGCCAAGCTCTCTCCTCAGCACCAACCATGTCCGCATATGCAAAAATCACCACAAAGTTAGAACCAAATGAAAATAAGCTCATAAAAAAAAGGAGACCACACAATCCACAGGCCGGACTGGGATTGTTCAGCCAAAGGGCACATCAGCCCAACCAAGGTCAGCAATTGGGATGATGTGTACTCCCTGATGTGCACCTGCACTATCCTCCTTACAACAACTATCTCCTCCTTCGACAGCTTGACCGAGGAAGGACCCTTATCCTTGGTCCTCGGAATGGACAGGGTGAGGGAGAATGGTCAACTTCCTCGACACTTCACAAAGAAGAAACCCTCTTTCTATTGCTTAATGGAAGAGGGAGCCCTAACAAGCACCTTGGTGTTCGGCCTGGCCGATAGGTAGTAGTACCCCTACTTGTGCTTCTTCAAGTAGAGGAAGCACTTAAACATCGGTAGGGTAATCTCAATATCCTTGAGAGTGTAGTAGTAGAGCAGCCCAACTAGGTACCAAAATGACTTCGTTATTAACTGAATAGACAGGACCCGATACCACTATCCCAGGCACCAATCTCTCGCCTCATTGACACCAGTTTCCCGGGCACCAATCTCTCGGACCTCAACCTCGCCCTTGTCACCAACCTCGGCCACATTGGCATTGATCTCCAGTACCCCAACCTCGGTTGCCTCCCACCAAGGACTACCCTCACTCTCACCCCCCAAAGCATACCTTGTAAAAAGGGAAGACAGGGAAAACGCAGTGGAAGACATACTACCGAAGAAAAAAGAAGCTCGGGACACCTCAAATACCAAGCAAAGGACGTTAGCCGAACTCCAAGGCATACACTCTTTTCAAATGGCAAAGTAAAATGGCTCGCCTACCCCCTTTTTATAAAGGCAGCCAATGGTCTAGATCAAATCAGATCAATAGTGTAGGACCGCTGCTGCACTTCGCATGTACGTGACCTCGAGAAGACAAAACGACGCATCTACCAAACCATAACGAAAATAGTATGAGCGTTGAACCACTCGGTTCACCCACCAAGTTGACTTGACCATGGACTGGCCAGCTCACAAACTGGAGTTCCTCAACCAAGGACTTTAGAACTCTCCCGCCCGTTCGCGGCCGAGCACCACACTCCTCGACTTCGGAACTGGGGGAGTGGTGTTCGGGTGGTTGCTAAGCTATCCCAGGGCACTACGTGGCTGACTTCATATCTGCCCTCCCAGGACCACGTCAGCATGGACAAGGAAGCGGATTCCATCGGGGAAGGGGGAATCCCCCAAAGACCTCGATGGACAACCTCATCCCGAATACTCCAGAATCCCTATCTGACCCGAACACGGTCGTCCAACTATAAATAGGTACACTATGCTCAAGGTAAGGGACTTTTGGAACTCTGCGCTCTTTGAGTAACTCTTTGCACTATCTCCTCGTCTCAGTTCAACACTATCTCAACTTGCTCTTCCCGGCCACATCCCTCTCTATCTTAATAACTTGAGCGTCAGAGTACCTACTCAGGGAAAAACTCCTTGGGCCTCTAACCTCTCTCCTAGTTGCAGACCTCGGTGTGCGGCTTCGTCCAATTGGCAAGACTATTTGATTGTGTCCTCGGTTTGGAATACCTCGGATCAGACAACATCAAAAGCTATTCATTTCCTACTAGTTGTGGCATATGAGTTTTATAGAGTTAAAAGAAAAGAAATTTTCTCAAAAACACCATTAAATCAATTCTTTTCATAAACAGAGAGATCCTTCTTTTAGAAACTTTGTTCTTTTGATATATTATCTATAAATATCCCATTGTTCAATTGTCCAAGGTCCAAAGTTTGTTTTGTTCAACCTTCTTGATTTTTTATACATGGTAAATTGAAACTTAAATAGGGCAATGAGCTTTGGCATATCAGGCTTTTAACACTCAAAGACCTTTACCATTTTTGCTACAATTCACTAAGGGAGTGGTCTTCTGGGAGGGAGGGAGAGAGAGTGAGAGTCCACATTGTTTTGGACCGACCCGTTCAAATATTTCGTCAAATAGGTGGGGGTCAATCACACATTATCAGTCATTTAATAGGGCATAAACTCATAAAGGGGAAAATGGGATTTTTGAAAATTTAAATAGGTCACCTGATGTTATTTGTTAACAATACTTAACATTTTAACAGTAAAAGGTATATTTAAGTCTAATGGGGTTAGTCCACAAGGTATATTTAAGCCTAACAAAAAAACTCGGGGTATGCTTAAGTTATTTTATGAAAATTGAGGGTATGTTTAAATCTTTTGTCCCTTATATTTTAATAAAAAGGTCATGAGCATTATTAGGGGCATTTTTGAAATAAAAAACCTGAACTAATGGTCTTTTACATTTCCCCTTATTTTATGAGGACAAGTGACCATTTCCAGATGGAAATACAAATAGTCCAGAAAGATGGTTAATTAAGTAAAACAGTTGTAAATTATAGGTGGGTATTTTAGTAATATGCAAACTAGAGGTTGAGTTTTAGTAAATATGTGAAACTATAAGAGGTGTCTACATAAATGTAGAAGGGGTGCCTAAATAAATGATACATAATAAAATTGAGTGGACATAACCACACCAATCACTATTGAACCAAAAATGGAGTTTCACTTATTCCCACCCATGGAAGTAGAATGGTAATTTTATGTGCCCCAATAGGGGATTGGGGTGATCATGGGTTGTGTTCGGCTAGGATTTACACTTATTTTAAGGGCTATAGCTCAGGCCTAGGCCTGGCCTGGGCCTGGAACATAAGCTTGAGCTCAAGCCAAGAATGATTATGGGCCTACATCTTTTATACAACTATCTATAGTATTATTAAAAGTATAGATGAGGGTGTGGAATTTTTTCTTAATTTAAATACCCATATTTGTGAATTTAGTCTCTCTACTTGTAAGGGTTCAAAATGTAATTTCAACTATTACTTTTTACCTCATTTAATCTACTTTCATTAAGTTTTATATTTAAGGCATTAACTCTCATTCTCTCTTATTAAATTCTATATTTAAATTATTTTCACTAATAAATGCTATTAATTAGATCTAAGTCCAATACTTCTAACAATATAAACCCATGTATTTTAAAACTGAGTTAAAAACAAAATAATTCTTTCATCCAAGTTGTGACTAAGTAATTAAACCATCCAAGTCAAAAGGGTAAACCCATGAAGTCAAACTTAAATAATAAAATTATTAAAATAAAAGTTATATAAAAAATTTAAAAAATATAGAAAAAACTAGACACATTTATGATATTTTTAATCAAATTAAAAAAATATAAGTGTAATAAACAAGGAATATTTTTATTGACGACGAAAATGAAATACATATTGTAAAACTAAACAAAAATGAAATTATTTTCATGTTTGGTTGAGATCAATAGTTCAACTTTTGGGTCAAATGTATCAATCTTTAATGTCATAATTAAATAACAAAGATTAATAAAAGATAACAACACAATTTAAAAAATGCATAAATGGAGCCTAAGTGATATGGGAGATAATCTGTGTTGTGGCTTAGTACAACACAGGAATCACATCAGTTGGTGATGGCAATTCTTCCGGTGTGAGTCATGTCACATCAACAACAGGGCTTTTACCACCACATGCAGCTGTTATTTGCAAGACTTTAGGTTAAGTTTAGAAGGAATACAAATACAAGTATATACAATACAGATCTATACAAAATAATACAAAATATAAGATTTTGCCCTCTACATATTTGTATTTATACTCCTTACAAATGGAGCCTTAGTGATATGAGAGAGCATCTGTGGCCTTCATAAACGCGGAAAGAAATGCAATTCCACCGGAGTCTGATAATCTCAACGGCAAAAGGAAGGATGGGTTAGTACTGCTCTATTCTCTATAGATTGGTGCGGGGTTTTGCTGGTTAAAGGTTTTACTGATGTAAGATTGTAAGCAATAAATGACATGTCTTAAAATACTGAATTCAAAAGGAAAAACAGAGAATAACTGTTCAGTCCACTCGAGAATTCTTAGCCCATTAACCGTGAGTAGGATGTGATTTATAGGAGGCTATTAATAGACTATTGGGACTGTAATTTCAGATTTCTGTGACGGAGTACAATGTATTCACCGAAGGAAAAATCCAGTTAGAATCACTTTCGAATATTGATTTGGTAGACACGTCATGTTGAGCACTTTATAATTCTGACAAATGTGTCAAAAGTTAGTTTTTTGAAGGTTTTTTTTTTTTAAAGTTGTTTTTAACTTTTTTCAAAGGTAGGGCAGGTGGCAATCAAGTGGAATCATAGACTTTGATAGCAAATCAGGTGTTATTTATCCAAATTCATTGATGGCGGATTTTGATTGGTCAAAACTCTTTCCATATCATATCTTTTTTATATCATAGACATAGATTTTCTCATTATGAGTCATTATGAGGGACGGGTTGTTTTTAATTGTTCACCATGTGATACCTGATCCGGAGTAGTCAGTTTCACCTATTGAGCAAAGTGATGATTGTATGCGCCCCACTCCCAAATCTCCTCTCTCTCTCTCAACGTGTTCATTAGATGACCATTGAGGGCGTCCTCGTTCAGGAAGTGCCTTGTTTGTCATATGATAACTTGGTAGGTTGATTGTCCTTTCTTTCTTTTTAATTATTTCTTCGTTTGTTTGGGTTTTACAGTATCATGGAGTTCAATTTCAAGTGGAGGACGAAGTTCTATTTTCGACCACACTCTTACCGAGAGATGGATAGAGCACTGAAGAAGAAGCAGGATTTTGTTATTAATGGAGAGAGAGATTCGAACTCTTTGGAGTTGACCCTTCAACTACATTGCTTGAAGTTAACCTCATCAGAAACAGTAGGGATGGTGTTAGTTAATTTTCAAACAGTAAGGATATATTTAGTCAATTAGCTAAACTATAAGGATAGTTTAAGAAATTTATCATTTTAAAAATTGGTATACAACCGAATACCATTTTGTATTAAATATAAAATTGAAGTTTCTCAACAGTAGTAAATAACACCCTAAATATAAACAAATATATAAAAATGTTTCAAAAGATCAATAAATTGAATAAAACTATCAAATGTATAAAAATGTTTCAAAAGTTCAACAAAGTCAATCTAAAATTAAAGTTAAAAATTTGTCAAGTATCCTAAAAATGTTTCAAATTTCTTTGTTTTTTTTTTCATTCACTAGCAACAAAAACGCTCCATGCATCACCCGTTGTTGACAGAGAGCAAATCTCTCATGCCAAGAGTCAGTAGCAATCGCCCAGATCATTCTGATGGACATTTTTGTCAATTTACATGACACATAACGTTCGTTAACGGTTTTGGACCAATTTGACACTTTTTGAAAGTTTGGGTACTGTAGTAACACATTTGAAAGTTCGGGTACTAACTTGACACTACCCCCAAAGTTTAAGGTATTAAAGTGGCATTTTTTCAATTTAAAATAGATACTAAGATGGGAGCTTCTCTTCTGTTAACTTAAACATTAAAAGTGGGGTGCCTACCTTTTACAACGCGGTTGGATGACCAGCCCGCATCATAAATTGTTGTGTTCAGCTCATCCGGACCCGCTGGAATGGCATTCCCCATTTGAGAGAATGGCCATTACCAACCCATTCCTTGGGAATGAAATCCAGTCCTGCTAATTCCACCAACACCATTCACATTCCTATCTGAACTATTAGGAATGGACCATCCTGGTTCGAATTCTGAAAGATTCCGATTCTGATTTTAACTGTGAATCAAACAGACCCAAAAGGAGAGAACCCCTTTCTTCTTTAGCCCCGGCGTCCTCGGTCCTTGGAGGTAGGGGTGGAGGCGGTGCTTGCCTGCCCAAACACATGAGAGAAATGCTACACACGGCATCATTGGACACCACGTCTCACATTCCGTCACTTGTCAGTCTTAGTCACTCATCCTGGTTCGTTCGATCCGTTACCATCCATCACCTTTGGACCTTTGGTTTCGATATCACGTAAGGCTTCAAATAAACCGCGCCGGTAGCCCTAGGTTACACGGCCTCCACCAGCTGCTTGGATTCGAAGAAGATAGTGTGGTCAATGAGGCTTATCACTTATGAAGTTATGATCAATCAATACAGGAACGGCATTTCCATCGTGCCTTAGTACAACACGGGAGTCATATCAGTTGGCCACGACAATTCTTCCCATGTGTCGTGTCACATCAGCAACATGGATAGGGCTTTTACCACCACATGCACTGTTATTCGTAAGATTTTAGGTTCGATTTAGAAGGAATACAAATACAAATCTATATAAAATAATTTTGTCTGTATTTGTACTCTTTCCAAATGGATCTTTAATGATATGAGAGAGTATCAGTGGCCGTCATAAATGTTAAAAGAAATGCAATTCTACCGAGTTTGATAATCTCAACAGCAAAAGGAAGGATGGGTTGGTGGTACCTTCTATTTTCTATAGATTGGTGCGGGGTTTTGCGTTAAAGGTTTTAATGGTATTAAGATTATAAGCAATAAGAATTCAAAAGGAAAAACGAAGAATGACTATTCAGTCCACTCAAGAAGTTTTAGTCCATTGACCGTGGATAGGATGTGATTTATAGGAGGTTATTAATAGACCATGGGGGCTGTAGTTTCAGATTTCTGCGATGGAGTGCAATGTACTTCACCGAAGGAAAAATCTAGTCAGAATCACTTTAGAGTATTGATTTGGTAGACACGTCATGTTGAGCACTTTATAATTCTGACAAATGTGTCAAAAGTTAATTTTTTGAAGGATTTTTTATAAAGTTGTTTTTAATTTTTTTTAAAAGGTAGGGTAAGTGCCAATCAATTGGAATCATATACTTGGATAGAAAATCAGGTGTTATTTATCAAAATTCATGCGTGATGGATTTTGATTGGTCAAAACTCTTTTCATATCATTATCTTCTCTATATCAGATTTTCTCATTTTGAGGGACGGGTTGTTTTTAATTGCTCAACATGTCATACCTGATCCGGACTGGTCAGTTTCACCTATTGAGCAAAGTGATGATTGTATGCGCCCCACTCCAAAATCTCCTCTCTCTCTCTCTCAACGTGTTCATTTGACGACCATTGAGAGAGTCCTCGTTCAGGAAGTGCCTTGTTTATCAGATGATAACTTGGTAGGTTGATCGTCCTTTCTTTCTTTTTAATTATTACGTCGTTTCTTTGGGTTTTACGGTATCAATGAGTTCAATTTCAAGTCGAGGACGAAGCTCTATTTTCGATTACACTCATACCAAGAGATGGATAGAGCACAGAAGAAGAAGAAGCTGGTTTTTGCTATTAATGGAGAGAGATTCGAGCTCTTTGGAGTTGACCCTTCAACTACGTTGCTTGAGTTCTTACGTTCTCGGACACGTTATAGAGGTGCTAAGCTTGGTTGTGGAGAAGGTAAGTTGTTTTTCCGATTGTCCCCGTGGTTTCTCCTCAAAATTTTATTGTTTCTGGTTATTTGATGCTTCGGGTTAGTTTCTGAAGGTTTCATTAATACAGAATTTCGGGCTTCTATGCGGTTGGTTTTTTCTTTAACAGTATGGATATAATTGTTTGGTTAGGTGTTCTAGGAGTATGGTTCGTTTATCTGGCTTCTTTAGCATATTGAGAAGGTTCTTATTAATGGGTTATGGCTTCTTTAGCAAGTTAAAGAAAATAAAAAAACATTAGTAGTACAGTAGTTTAGTTTTGGCTTCTGTGGCATCTCTGAAATTGAATGCTTTAACATTGGATACATAATTTTATTGGTGCTTCTCTTCAAACTGTTGGTGGACTATTATCTGTGGCATTTGGTGTTAAATTTCTTGTGTAAGGTTTGGACTCTTATGGAATTCATTACTGCTACTCTGTTTTATTTCTTGGAGATTATGATTCGATTACATTCTTTTTTTTTCCTCTTATTTAGAAGAGAAATTTCCATCATATAGGTCTTCTTAGATTGATTGGAGAATAAATTTTGCATCTAATATTCAGTTCGAATTTTTGGTTGCAGGCGGTTGTGGTGCATGCGTGGTTCTTCTGTCAAAGTACGATCCTGTGCTTGAAAAAGTTGAAGACTTCACAGTGAGTTCATGTCTGACACTTCTTTGCAGTTTACATGGATGTTCTATTACAACAACAGAAGGTCTTGGAAACAGAAAAGATGGGTTCCACCCAATCCACCAAAGGTTTGCTGGGTTCCATGCTTCTCAGTGTGGATTTTGCACTCCAGGCATGTGCATGTCTCTTTTCTCAGCTCTACTGAATTCTGAGAAGACCCCAGGGCCAGACCCACCTTCTGGTTTCTCCAAGCTCACTGTATCAGAAATTGAGAAGTCTATTTCAGGAAACCTCTGCCGCTGCACTGGTTATCGGCCCATTGCTGATGTTTGTAAAAGCTTTGCATCTGATGTGGATTTGGAGGACCTGGGCCTCAATTGTTTTTGGAGAAAGGGTGAGAATAAAGAGGAGATGTTGAGTAGATTACCCTTCTACAGCCATAGTAATGAAATTTGTACCTTTCCTGAGTTTTTGAAAAAGGAAATCAAGTCGAAATCACTTTCTGATTTCAATGACTATTATTGGTACAGTCCTGCCAGTATTGAGGAACTTCAGAGCCTATTGGAAACTGAAGAAGATGGAAACAGGATAAAACTAGTTGTTGGGAACACAGGGGTAGGCTACTACAAGGAACAAGAGCAGTACAAAAGGTACATTGATCTAAGACATATCCCTGAACTCTCTTTGATAAGAAGGGACAAAACGGGGATTGAAATTGGTGCAGCTGTGACAATCTCTAAAGCCATCCAAGCCTTGAAAGAAGAAAGTGAAGGTGGGTTTCACTCAAATGGAGAAATGATAAAAAAGATTGCTGATCATATGGAGAAGGTTGCATCAAAGAACCTCAGGAATACAGCGAGTTTGGGGGGTAATTTGATCATGGCACAAAGGAACCATTTTCCCTCTGATATTGCCACAATACTTCTTGCTGTTGATTCATCAATAGTTATACAGACAGGTCCAGAAAGAACTGAACTTACATTAGGAGAATTCTTGGAAAGGCCACCATGTGATTTTAAAACTATAATTATAAGTGTTAGAATCCCCAGTTGGGAATCAGTAAGAAGATTTTTATTTGAAACCAAAACTAAGTTGCACTTTGAAAGCTATCGAGCTGCACAACGACCACTTGGGAATGCATTGCCATACCTCAATGCTGCTTTCTTAGCAGAGGTTTCTTCCTGCAAAACTTCTGTTGTCGTAGAAAGCATTCGGTTAGCTTTTGGTGCCTATGGGACTAAATATGCAATAAGGGCAAGGAAAGTTGAGGGGCTTTTAGCTGGAAAGTCACTCGGTTTGAATCTTCTATTTGAGGCTATTGAATTACTGAAAGCAACTGTGGTGCCTGAAGAGGGAACTTCATGTCCTGCTTATCGAATAAGTCTGGCTGTTGGCTTCCTTTTTGATTTTCTTTATCCTATGCTTGAAGCTGGTTCCACAAATCTATATGGTGGCTTGAATGGGGTATATATGGATACTTTGCTAAAAAAGAATTCTAAACATGAAAGTAATAATGATCATGTTCATATGCCTTCTCTGCTGTCATCTGGAAATCAGCTTGTGGAGTTTAATAGGGAGTATAGTCCAGTTGGAGAACCGACTAAGAAAGCTGGAGCTGAGATCCAAGCTTCTGGTTTGTTGCACTCAAATAATTATTTTGTTTTATATATGTGGTGGCTCCTTTCCTTTCATCCTAACTCTATACTTCTTTCCTTTTCTTTTGGTATATCACCTGACTGCTTCTATCTCTATATTTTTATAATTATTATATATCATTATTTTCTTACACAATAATTGTTATAGATGAACTTACTAGATATTTACAGGAGGAGGTCTTGTGGTTTATGTTGTTTTCTATTGATGTAGTATTGATTGATAATAGTACAGATACGTTAAATGCAAAGCTAGAATGATGTAGAATTGGAAGGTTTTGTTGTAGAAAGAACAAATCCAAGAACTGAAAAATATGATTGGAAAGTAGAGAAAACAGGAAAGCACAAACAGAGTACTCAAACACACACACAGAGATTTATGTGATTCAGCTTATAGTTTATGTCCACAGGCATCAGAGAAGGAGAAATCCACTATAAAACAATAGCAAGGATTACAGTTGCAGTTTAGATATTTTCTCACAAACCCTAGCTTGATATTCCTTGAGCCATTGATCTTTTCTCCGGTGGCTTCTGGTTGAAGGTCTGGTGCTTGACAGAATTTGAAACGTCTGTGGAAGAAGAGTTTGAAGGTTGAAGATGATGGCTTATTGGTGGGATGGGTGACACGTGGAGAAGGAAGGTTGGGAGAAGTGGAAACTGGAAAGGTTGGAGGGGAAGCGTTTTTGGTAACTGGAAAGTTACTCTTGCAGGTTTCGATTGTAGAGGATTCACCATTTTACTGAACCAGGCCGGGTTGATGGACCAAGCAAGAGGAGATCACGTGAGGCTTTAAATTGCCAGGCGAGTCGAGAACCCGATTTTTTGAGTAGGCCATTAGAGGACGATAATTTTCGTCCATTGTCTGCTCCAGCCATTTTTTTCAGAGAACGTCGATTTGAAGAGGGATTTTTTACAGAGTTGCCCGAGGGCTGATTCTCAAGGGTTCCATCACACTTGATCAGAAGCGATTTGGCTTCACCCCAAGGGTGGACGATGGGTGAGGAATAGCACGACTAAGTAGCTGAGGGCGAAAAAGGTGATAAGATTTAAAAATCGATACCCCCATTTTGTTTAAGGAAGAAGGAAGGAAGAGATTTGGGAGTGGGTGATTACTAAGTTTCATTCTGGTGATTTGTGTGAGTCAAGGTACCCGGAGATTGAGGCATCTTCAGAAAAGATTGACTCACAAGCACTCTTAGTGACTATTGAAATCGGCATTTCACAAGGAAGGGCTACTGGCAGAACTAGATCTGTATCTCCTGAGAAAGGTTCTCACAGTGTCTTAGACAAGGTAAAGGAGGGAAGTGAAAACACTTCAGATGTGCAGTTTCGTTAGTTAAAGAGGTGGTGGACCAACATCCTAAGCTTGGTAGTAAGGGGGACGTGGAAGATCGTTTGGAGAGAACTGAGGTGGGTGAAAATGTTTAGGAAAGCGATAAAAGAAAAAAACTCTGACTTCAATGTTTTAAAGAGTAGCCTCTGTCCCAATGAGGAGCAGAATGCTAGGGCCGATGCTGGAGTGGAGAATGAAGATGAGATGGGAGGTGAGGAAATTTCAGGCAATAGTGAAGTGACTGGAAACCAGGTCGAATGCTTACACCGAGGATGTTAATTCAACACCTAGAAATAACTCAAAACAACATCAATAACGAAAAAAAAAAAAACATATCAAAGTCAAAACCAACCGACCATATTACAAAATTGCAATCCCAGCAATTCCCAAAGGCTGTCCCCGAACTCTTCTTTCTTGACTTGTGCAAATTCAGGCATCTCCAGGACAGTCTGAAATAGACTTACCAACAACCTCCATCAGTCAAACCAAGTGATAACAATCTGATTTCCATCTCCTGCCTCCACTGTCCGTTCTCTCCTTTCTCTTTTGGCAACCCCTTCACTCTTCCCCTACCAAATCCTCTTCCTTCCCACGCCTCACCTGCCTCCTCTAAAACTTTTTTCTTGTTTTGTTCTTCTCTCCTGCTCCTTTTGGAAAGCTCAATCGCCCTTCTAACCACTCTCTCCCCACCCAGAAAAAATAAACCTAGATTTTCTCACCTCAATCTATCTCTCCACTAGCTCTTCAATATCCACCTTTCCTTTTCTAGAGCCCTCCTCTTCTGAGACCTCTCTCCTCAAGGCCATCCTGCTCTCTCACTTCCCCCCTCTCACCCCTTGTTCCTTCATTTCCAGATAAATATCCCTTCTTTTTCTATTATAAACTCTTTGCTTATGCTCATCTATGTCCTCCCCACTAGGATATTTTCTGTTCAGTTCGCTTCCCCTGCCTTCCTCCTCTTCAACTTTGGCTCCCTTCTCCTCCCCTTCTTTATTGATGTCTTCTAACATTGTTGAAGGAAATACAATGTTGGAGCTTACCTCAGTGTTCAAGCGAGCAATGATCTCTAGATTTGTCGAGCCAAGTAGAATACTCTCTGTGCTTCCCTTTGTCACAACATAGTCCTCGTCGATAATTCTTCCACGTTCCCTGTTTGTGGCTTCTTCACCACTCGAACCTCCACTTCCAATGTCTATACGAGTTTCCAGAAACTGGTTCTTAAATTGGGAATAACTTTGGGATGATTTAACACCTTCCAGACCTTGGTTGATCCCGCGAGCTTGAACAATCACTTCCTCTTTAACTTCCAATGATCCTTCTAGCTTCCAGCCTTTCTTATGCAAGCTTTTCTTCCTAGATTCCTCTTCAGGTTCTCCTAACCTCTCTGCCTCCCCTGCAGTATGATTACTATGCCATTGCGAGCTCTCCACAACAAGTGATGCATCCACACGTAGCTCAAAACTCCCCAGTCACTTCTTCCTCTCTGGATTGGAGCTTGAGACTGCACCCGCAAATCCACTTAACTTGATTGTCTTTTGCTTCATATTCTCATTCTCTTTCACCTGGTTGCCGTCATCCTGCCTCCTTTTCACCCTTTGAATCTCCTTCTCTCCTCCTTCCTACCTTGTGATAATCCAAACCCAATCAATCTTTGACTGCTACCTCCGACCTTCCCCATTTTTTCCTATTTTGCCCCTCTTTAAAACCCTAACCTAGACTCCCAATTTCTCCTTCTAAGATCCCCTTTCTTAGTTCTAGGGGTGTAAACGGTATCCGATTATCCGATTCCGAATTCGATATCCGACGTAATTGAATCGAATTCGAATGGTTCGATAAATTTAATGGTCGATTTTGAATTTATACATTCGAATTCGAATTAGTGTTGATCCGATTCGATTAAAATTCGATTTTGATTAATTATATACATTTAATATATATTAGTAATAATTATATACATTTAAAGTCTTAAAGAGGGGTCATGTCCCTCATAAAAAAAGCTGACAAATGATGTCACCTACACCTACCTACTCGAGTGGTCATTTCAATGACCCTTCCCCTCCCCTATCGAGCCTCTTCCCCCTCTCTCTCTCTCTCTCTCTCTCTCTTCTCGATGACACTTCCCCTCCCCTCTCGGGCCTCTCCCCCCCTCTCTCTCTCTCTCTTCTCGATGGCCCTTCCTCTCCCCTCCCTCTCTCTCTCTTGTCATTTCCTCTCCCTCTTTTAAGTTTTAATTTTATTCTTCTTCCTCCCTCTCCCTCTCCCTCTCCCTCTCTCTCTCTTCTTTTCCTCTTTCTCCCTCTTTTTTTTTTCCAATCTTTGCAAGCTATCAACAGCGATGGCAGCATGAATGATAGCAGTCGAGCACTGACCACTACCATCTCCTTTGCCGCTACTCAAACTCAAACTCAACACCTCAAGGCCCTCAACTATCCAGCATCACGGGTCATTGTTCTGCAACAGTCAAGCATCACCGGCCAACACTGCTCACTACCATCGCATTTACACCGTTAGAAACCCCGACTGCCGCCGTCACACACTCACACTTGGCCCACCGCCGGAAACCCATGACTGCTGTCGTCAATCCCCTGCCTCTTTTCTCAAGCTAATTACTTGCTTTTCTTTCCAAAATCAGTCATTTAAGATTATAGGCCTCATGCCGGTCGAATTCGAATCGATTCGAATATTCGATTTAAATAATAGAATTCGAATTCGAAATGAAACATTCGATATCCGCTGGATATCAAATTGAATTCGAATAATGTTTTTTATAATCGATTTCGAATTCGAATCTAGCCTGATTCTATTCGAACTTACCACTAGAAGAATGGGCCCCACACATCCCATTCACCTCCTCCGAACATGCAACAACCTGCTCCTTTCTTTTCAAGTCAAGTCCAACACTTGACTCTTGGGCTTCCTCACTTTGCGCCCCTCCCTCTCCCATGTGTCTTTCTTTGGACGTTTTTATCCCCACCCCTTCAATCGAATTCCCTTTTCCACCCAGCCCGAAATCCTCTCCTTCAACTTCCTTCTCTTTGTGACTGTTCACCTCCTCAACAATCTTTGTTGCAAAACTCTCCTGGATTCGAAACCATCTCAGCCCTCTAGTTGACTTCTACGTCTTGAGCCTTAGCGTCGACCTTGCAAGAGTGCAGAGCTGATGAATCCTCCCCTTCCAAAAGAAACCTAAGATCATACCATTCCCTTGCGAATTGAAGTCTCAAAGAACTTGGAATGCTGGAGACATCCTCAACTTCTACCAGGATTCTTGCCAGGTCCAGCTTGTCCCAAGTTTGATCCCTATTATCAAAAGCAAGAAATCTTCCACGGCACTCCCCAATCTCTTGGAAGGTAAGCACACTCCACGCATGCAAGGGGATACCAACCACTCCAAGCCACACTGCACTCCTTTTTCTCATGCCAATTACCCCTGCTGTTGGATACCATCTTCCCAACCGAAGATCAAACTTTGTGGAAATCGATTTCTCAGAGTCCAATACCTAGTCTGTCACTTCCATACTGTTTGCTGGATTACAACAATCGAAGAAGAGGGAGAGGAAGAAGAAGAGAAGAAGATCTGAGAAAGGCGGCATTAACTCTTCAGCCGACCCAACAAGTTTATATAGATGATTATAAAATAATATTACATGAACGGACTAGAATGCCCCTGATTAGTGATGGGACACCTAGACAAATAAACAATTAAAACATTAAACAGGTTTAGGCCCAATAGCTAAGAACATAAGACACAAATAAGACCAACTTAAACACTAATAACAGCCGAACCAACACTCCCCCTCAAGCTAAGCATGGATGTCAATCATGTTTAGCTTGCCAAGTACGTCTGAGAACTTCGTTGAAGCTAGTCCTTTAGTTAACACATCTGCAATCTGCATCTCGGAAGGAGTATAAGGAATGCAGAGTTCTCCTGAGACAATTCTTTTTCTAACGAAGTGCTGGTCAATCTCAATGTGCTTCGTCCTATCATGTTGCACTGGATTATTTGCAATGTTGATGGCAGCCTTGTTGTCACAGTACATCCTGAGAGGACACTCGACTTTTACCCCGAGCTCACCAAGAAGGGTTCTAAGCCACAACAGTTCTGCAACACCATGGGCCATAGCTTGATATTCAGCCTTTGTACTCGATTTGGAAACTACATTCTGCTTTTTACTTCGCCATTTAATCAGATTTCCTCCAACAAACGTGCAATTCCCAGAAGTAGACTTCCTGTCCCCAATAGAGCCGGCCCAATCTGCATTAGTATATGCTTCAATTTCAATTTTGTTGTGTTTTTTGAACAGAATTCCTTTTCTTGGGAAATTCTTCAAATACCTGAGAATTCTTTCCACTGCTCTCATATGGGGAATCTTTGGAGAGTGCATGAACTGGCTGACTACATGTACAACATAAGCAATATCCGGTCGAGTGAGAGACAAATATATCAGCTTGCCTACCGGTTTTTGGTATCTTTCTCTATCAAGGTAGTCATCTCCAACTGATTCCTGTAGACCATGGTTCTGCTCTATTGGAGTATTTTCTGGTCTACACCCCATCATACTTGTCTCCCCTAGTAGGTCAAGGACATACTTCCGCTGACATATATAGATGCCCTCTTTTGATCTAGCAACTTCAATTCCAAGGAAGTATCTCAGATGGCCCAAGTCTTTGATTTCAAACTCAGAAGCCAAGAACTCCTTTAATCTTTTTATCTCTTC
>NW_010729119.1:19007-33715 GCF_000365185.1 Nelumbo nucifera | reverse complement strand
ATAACACTGTTTCAGACTAGCCGAAGTGGTCACAGTCCTGRARTGGACTAGTTACARCACCAAGAAGAATTCTGTGAGCAAGTAACCGACCTGAAACTGAGAGCTCTCCACACTGCACTATGCAGACTTCACTTGGGCTTCGACTTCTACAACTGAAACTGAGAGCTCTCCACCACTGCACTATACAGACTTCACTTGGGCTTCGACTTCTACAACTGTAGAGAGTGCTCATCCCTACGACCAATACTAGGACTGCTGAAATCAGTCCTCAACCTAGGTCTGTCCTATATAGACCTCTCTTAGAAGCCGAATGGCTACTAACTACTAGAAGCAGTCTAGTAGGGCATCAACTTCTGGGTCTTACCTCCCTTGTGCCCTACAACCAAGAGAAACCCAAGGTTCGAACCCTGTTCTGTTCTATGGCAACCCTAGGGTTTTTTTGCAGCAACCAAGAAGAAAAAAAAGAAGAGAAAGCAAGCAAGAGAGAAGAGTTGGCATCGGCTGTAACCAGAAGATCGCTCAATGCTCTGATACCATGTTTGCTGAAAGATTGTAGCTGAAGTAGTAGAAGAGAGGTGAAGGCAAACAAGTTCTGAGAATGTCGAACTAAGTAACCCAGTCGATAGTACTATTATTTATAGTAGATTACAATACAGTGTTACATGAAATGTCTGGAATGCCCCTGATTAGTGATGGGACACCCAGACTGCTTAAAACACTAAACAGACTTAGGCCCAATAACAAAGGCCCAGTACCTAACAGCTTAAAACCCAATACAAACTAACATGTACACCTATCAGCCGAACCAACAATACATAAAAATAGTCAACTTAACACATAACATGTATGTTAGTACTTAGTACAATTTGACAATCACACTTCTGTAGTTAAAATGCATAGGAGCTGCCACAGGCAGCTGATCATTGTTGTAATTTATAAATTAACCTGTAGAATGATTATTGTGATTTAACCTGTAATTTATAAATTAAAAAAGCAAAAACCTAGTACAAAACTAGGAGGCAGAGATTCAGTTTCTTTTTTATGAATAATAGTAAGATTTATTAGATCAAAAACTGATTTAGAGTTGTGAATTCATACAACATCCCAGGGAGAGGCACGAGCTGCAGCCCCTCCTTGAATCTTACAAGTAAAACTAGGAAAGAAAAACAGAAATCACAGCTGAGCCCAAAACAATTCTTCCCGATTTACCCTTTGCTTAGCTAAAACATCGGACAAAGTATTTGCTGATCTCCCCACCCACTGTAAAGAGACTATCATATTCCTTGTCAACCAATTGAATTTCTTCATTTCATTCTTGTAGCACCATATAGCATCTTCAGGATTTTTCGACCAGCCCACCACCACTTTGGAATCTCCTTCAATTACTAGATGTTGTACCCCCAACTCCTAGGGGACCCGAGTAGAGCAACAAAATCTCTCCCTTCTCATTTCTCAAGACACCCCCCATTCCGGATAAGCCTGGATTGCCAATGCTACTTCCATCAAAGTTCAGCTTCAGTGAGCCTTCAAATGGAGGAGACCAGCTTGTAATTGACTTATCCTTTGAGGGTAAACACCTTGCTACTGCTGACCAGTTTCTCCAAAGGTCATTAAAGGAGAATTGATGAAAGATTTCCATAGTTTTCAACCAATGTATTGCCCTATGCAGCACACAGTCTTTCAATTCCTGACTGTTTCTTTCCTTTTCTTGAAAGATTCTAGCATTCCTTTCCTCCCAAAGAGTCCAAATCAAGGCAGCACGAGCACATCTCCACATAATTCTCCCTCTTCTTGTAGGCCAAGAGAAAGTAGAGCGGTTAAAGATCATGTGAACTTCTGCTGGCATACTCCAACTACTCCCGAACAACGAAAGTAGCCAAGCCCAAAGGTCTGTAGAAAAAGGACAAAATATTAGTAGATGGTAACAATCCTCCTCGTGAGCTCTACAGAGGATACACCAATTGGGAGAAATACAAAGGAAGGGTCTTCTCTTTTGTAGGTTATCTAGAGTGTTTACTTTCCCATAGAATACTTCCAAACAAAATGCCATAACCATTGGGGAACGGGCCTACACCAAATTTCCTTTGAAGGAAAAAGTTGTTGAGCAGAAAGCTGAAAGATGGACTTGAAGTAAGAAGCACAAGTAAAGGTTCCTTTGGGTCTAGGAATCCACACCCTTTTATCGGGCTTGGAGGGATCCAAGCAAACCTAATTAAGACAATGTAGCAAATCACAAAGAGATTCAATTTCATCATCCCCGAGTCCCCTGCGAAACCCAAAATCCCAATTAGGAGCCAAGGGTGTTCCCAAAGGTGAGACAAATTTTGAAACCACCTCTTTTTTATACAAAGAAACAGAAAAAAGCAAAGGAAAAAGGTCCTTTAGGGGGGTATCTCCTAACTAGATATCCTCCCAAAAGTGAACAGTATTGCTAGAACAAACTTCGTACCTGATAAAGTTGAGAAAGTGAAGAAGGGTGTTGTGAATGGCTTTCCAAGGTGCTGCCAGGTTAGCCTGCCTTGACACACCAGCATCCCATCCATTCTCTGATCTCCCATGAATGCTTCCCACCACCTCATGCCACAACCTCTCACTTTCCAATGGCCATCGCCACAACCATTTCCCTAATAAAGCTTGATTTTTTTCAATCACCCTTCCAAGGCCCAAACCCCCCTCTTCTTTACTTCTGCAAACAATTTCCCGACTAATCAAATGATCCTTTTTTTCTTGTCCCGGCTCCCACAAGAAGTCTCTCATCAACTTCTCCAACTTCCTAGCTTCCCTAGTTGGTATCCTAAAGATAGACAAGAAGTAAGTAGGTAAGTTAGCCAACGTAGCTCTTATTAAAGCAATTCTCCCTCCCAAAGAGATATAGTTCTTCTTCCACGAAGCTAATCTCTTCTCAAACTTTTCTAACACTGGGGTCCAAAATCTGCTCTCCCTAGGGTTTGCCCCTAATGGAAGCCCTAAGTATGACATAAGCCAGGTAGAGATGGAACACTCAAGACAATCCGCAATAACCTCGATCTCCCCATCCTCCAAGTTTATACCTGCTATGCAACTCTTTTCCAGATTTACTTTCAGATTAGAAATCCTTTCTGTTGAAGATTAATTAGTTTTATGATGTTTTTTTGAGTAGATGTTTTATGTTAGTTGTTATAGGAGGTGGGGACCACAGTAGTTATGTGAGTCCAAATTTTATTATGTTTTTGAGTGTTATATATGCTGTTTTATGTTTTGCCGCCCTATAAGGGCATAGTTGTCTTTGTACTGTTCTATTATTTTTAGTATAAATAATAAGTGAAGGGGGCGGCCAGATTATTGCTCTCATTTCTTTTCAACTTCTCTTCTTCTCTTCTTCTCCTTCTCTCTTCCTTCTCTCTTCAAGAAACTACTTTTCTTTCATATTTTTTAATTCAGCAGATTTCTACTCTTTCAAATCCTTTGATCGGCTCCTTTAGATTTGCTACCTTCTCACTAAAGCCTCCTTCACAAAAGATCATTAGGTCATTTGCAAACTGAAGGTGGGTAACTGGGATTTGGTGTCTCCCTATTCTCCAACCCCTAATGGCATCTTCACTATCAGCCTTAGTAATGATCCTACTAATCACATCGGCTACTAATGTAAAAAGAAAGGGTGATAGTGGATCCCCTTGCCTGACACCCCTGCAAGCTGGAAAAAAGTCCCTCACCACACCATTTACCAGAATGGAGTAGTGACAGGTACTGATACACCCAGATATCCAACTGCACCACTTATCCCCAAATCCACAGTTTCTCATCACCTCTAATAAAAACTCCCAGTCTACCAAGTCATAGGCCTTTTCAAGATCCAATTTACAAATAAAGCCACTTTGCCTAGACCTTCATTTCCTCCGCACACTCATTCGCAATTAGGATCTGATCTGTAATTTGTCACCCTTGAATGAAGGCCCCTTGAGTCTCACTAATGATAGAAGGGAGAACTATTCCTCAAAGAAAGCACTTTAGCCAGAATTTTATAGATGCTTGTCACTAGACTAATAGGCCTGTAATCTTTTGGGTGGTTGGCATCAATCTTCTTATGAATCAGGGCCAAAAAGTGGCATTGATTCCAGGGCTTATTACATGATTATCTACAAATTCCTTAACACTTCAACTAAATCCTCTTTCAGCACCTCCCAGTAGTCTTGATAAAAGCCAATTGTAAAGCCATATGGACCTGGCGCCTTGGATCTATCCATTAGAAAGACAACTCTCTTAATCTCTTCTTCCTCGAAATTCCTTTCCAACCACCTTGCCATTCCGTCCTCAATTCTTGGCCACTCCATCCCTCCCACGACTGCTCTCTCACTCAAAGGTCTTCTATAGATCGATTTAAAATGGTCCACAAATTTTCTGGCTATATCATCCTGGTTGGTAATCACCTCCTCTCCTATCTCTAGCTTGGTCACAAAATTCTTTCTTCGCCTTCCATTGGCCAAGTCATGGAAAAATCTAGTGTTCCCATTGCCTTCCTTAATCCAATTGTGTCTAGATTTTTGTCTCCAGGTAATATCTTCCCTCAATAACACCTCTTCCAAATCCTTTTTCAACTGTCTCCTTAACACTCTATCATCCTCAGTCAAAACATTTTGGGATTCCTTAACATCCAGGTTTTCTATTCGAAAAATTAGGCTCATTTTTTGCTCCTCAATTCTGCCAAAATGTTGTCTATTCCATTCTTTTATTTTGGCCCTCAATCTCTTCAACTTCTTATGAAACTTGACCCCTTTCCATCTTACCCCCCTCACCTCTTCACCCCACCATTCCTTTACTTTTTTCACAAAATCTGGATGGGTAAGCCACATATTTTCAAATCTAAAAGGTTTGGGTCCAGTAGGAAAAGTCTCAGTGCCTATCTGGATAGGACAGTGATCAGAGGTGACCCTAGGTAATGCTCTAGCAACCAAGTTTTCCACACTATTATCCCAGGCTAGGTTAAACAAGAATCTGTCCAACTTTGAATACAAAGGGGTTTCCTGAAGGTTGGACCACGTTAAATTGGTTTGCAACAAAGGTATTTCCTTCAACTCACAATTTTCAATAAAGCCATTGAATTTCCTCATACTTGTTGTAATTACCTATTGGGGATTACTGGTTTCCTCAGAGAATCTAATGACATTAAAATCCCCGCCCAAGCACCAAGGGTCATCCCATAACCCCTTGATTGCTTATAATTCTTCCCACATCTCATTTCTCTCTCTATAAGAGTTTGGGCCATAAACGTTGGTTAGTACCCATACACACCCATCCTCAACATTCTTAACCTTAATGGAAACGGAGAATCTGCCTATCAATTCTTCCGCTACTTCCACCGCATCCTCCCTCCACAATGTTACAATCCCCCCCTCGAGGCTCCTCAGGAAGGAGACAAAGTCCAACCTACACCTCTAGACCTCCAGAAACTCCTGACCCATCTCCTATCTAATTCCATTAGTTTGGATTCTTGTAATAGCACAATGTCAGGTTTTTCCCTTCAAAGTAGATCTTTAATAACCCTTATCTTGTAATAGCACAATGTCAGGTTTTTCCCTTACATTCTAGTTGATAGTTTTCATCCATGAACAAGTCTTAGTCTCCTTATTTTAGACCCTTCCTCCTCTCCCCTCTGCCACTAAATTCTAAATCTCCCTCAATATCTGAAATTAACCTTTCCACTTCAGATCTTTTTTTCTTCTTTATTCCTTCCCCCCCTCCCCTCCCCTCTTGATACAATAAACATCCTCTTCCTTTTCTCCATCCTTTCCATCCACTGTCTGAAAAAGAATCTTACCATGTCACACTCATAATGGCTACAACAGCTCTCTAAAACTCCTTCCTTCTTTTTTTGTTCCTCCAGCAATTCACAAATCAAATCCCAGATTCTGTCTGCCTCCCCCTTACTACTTCCTTCTACCAGCCTCTCTCCTCCTCCCACTAGTACCTTCTCTCTTACATCAACACCTTCTAGATGGGAAGCTGGTATATCTGTTACAGGCATAGCACACAAGTCAGTACCCAAAAAAGAAATGACACCCATACCTGGTAGGACTAGGGTTGGATTAGGATCACTGGATTTGAGTTGCTGACAGGCTTCATTTGGTTTCAAGGCCTTTCCCCTTTCTGGACACTGTTGTGAAGTAGACGCAGGGATAGTATCATTTCCTGACAACCTACCCACTTGGAATTCCTTTCTCTGTGTTTCCTAGACTGGATTACCCACATCCATCCTCACGGCAGATTTTTGTCCCTCTCCACCAAAATCATGCATTTCATTAGTTGTAGTCTTCCCGCAGCCTACAACTTCGATCTCTTCCTCTATAAACAGCAGCTCTGTATGTAGACTTTCTGTTTCAAGTAGTTCATTGTTGCTTTCCAGATTCACACTTCCCAAACTTACAGTTTCAATACTATCAGAATCGTCCCTGCTGTCTTGACCACTCGACCAATCTTCAAGCTCTGCTGTTAGTATCTCTATGTTTCAGACTTCTTGGATTGCGCCTTTCAGGTGAAAAACGATTCGCCATGTTGGAGGGAACCCATTGTAGAGAGCCACGAGACTGAGAAGCTTGAGACCTTGCGCCTGTAGCATTCAGCCGAAAGGAGGGATTCAAAGTAGAAGAAGATAGACGCCTGTTATCGTCCATCAACTCATCCCTCCTCCCAGTCACATGAGACTTTAAAAATTCCCTTGGCCCATCTTTCCTGGATTGGGCCTTGGGTTCGAACCCTTTAAAAGGAGCATTTTTTACTTGGGCTATTTTCTTCGGCCCACCAGGAATGGGATCCACTCGAATGGGCCCACTTTCTACTCCTTTCTCTCTCATGTGACCTTTTAAGAGGTCACGCCCCCCTATTTTAAACAACAAACCAACAACCTTCCCTTTTGAACCAAACTGAGGTTGCTGGTTCAACCTTCCCCCCTTACCCACTTGGAAATTTTTGTCTTTTTCCCCTGAAGCCACCTGCACATAAGATCTGCCACATGTTTGAAAACTTCCTTTCTCTCTACAGGTTTGACATTCCATTTGAACTAGCCAATCTCATGACTCCACGTAAAGCTTCTTCTTCCTCTTTTTCACCTCCTTCCACTGCCCTGCTTCAATGGAGGATGCTATCCACACAGAGACGAAGCTCCCCTCTGTTCGTACCTCTACCTTTCGTGGAATATCTTCTGGCTTCAACCACTTAGTATAATTGCTGCTGAATAAAGGTCATCCCAGAATGCTCTTTCTAAGAATCCTCCACACAAAACTGCAATGGATTCTGCTACTTCTTGTTTCCACAGATGAAATGGCAGGCCTATTAAATGCACCACCACACCATCTTCGACAAAAAAGTCCTTGGAGTTAGCTGTTGGACTCCATTTGAAAACTGTGAATGATCCTAGCTCATCCTGAATATTGAGGGCTGAAATTTCCACTTCATTCTCTACTGGGTCTAAGAGGGCTTTGCAGTTATTGAAAGGGGTTACTATGAAGACTCTTTTCAGCTTCAGCCTAGTTTTCAGTAGATCAGCTACCCTCTTCCAATCTTTGACCTGTTCCTTGGCTTGTATCACAAACTTACTGTCCCAATCTTTCCTCTCTAGACTACCCACTATTCTGCATTGGCCTTTTGTTTTTGCCATGACCAATGGCTCTTGCTCTACCCTGTTGTTGCTCTGGCATTCCTTCTCTTTCCCTGTGAAATCTTCTTTTTCACTTGATATTCTTTGAGCTAAGAACTCTTTGAGCAACCTGTCAACTTCTCCCCATCCTTGGCTCTGTTTTCCTGCTAGCAAACACACCAGTTGCCTTCGTCCCTTGCCAAAGTATTCAGTCAAGGCTATGAAGGATCATTTTGTGTTCCTCTTGCATTCAACTACATATCTTCTCCCTTCTAATGTACTAATTTCCTGCCGGTTTATCTGCTTGCCTTTTGAACAAGCTCCAGCTATGAAACCTCTTAGCCACTCAACCACTTCTAATCCTTCCAGCAGTAGTGTACCCTTTTTTTCTTCCCTTACCTTCAGACTTACCTTCCCTTTGATTCTCATTTCTTCGATCAAAATATTTTTTGCCTCTACCTTCAAGGATCTCCTCCACCGACCTGCTTGCACGGACATGAAAACTGTCCTGGATGGGATTTGCATAGTACATGTTAAAAAGTAAGCAACTGTCTAAGCCTTGTGGAGTTGCTAAAATGAAACAAAGAGAAGAAGATTTAGAAAGAATAGGGCTGAGAGTCTGTCAGTATCGAGAGACCCAAGTGCCGCCCTTATAACTTATATTCATAAGAAGTTAAAATTACACAATTATCCCTGATTATGTGACTTAAGAACAGAGGCTATAAGAACCATAAATAAAAGAGGAAAAAGACTAAGTTGACCCTGCACAAACACTATAATTTAACAATCAGGTCCTTTTGTCCTAGGATTGTCAGGGGGAAGATTTGAATGGGTTGTCTAGGCTACCACAAAACTATGTAAGTGGACCTCACATTTGAAAATTTATTTGTTCAGATTGAAGGTGCCTTTGTACAAGGAATTGGTTTCTTCATGCTGGAAGAGTACCTCAGCAACTCAGATGGGTTGGTTGTATCGGAGGGTACATGGACTTACAAGATCCCAACCATTGACACAATACCAAAACAGTTCAATGTTGAGATCCTGAACAGTGGGCATCACCAAAAACATGTTCTCTCCTCCAAAGGTAAATTCTGATTTACTGAGCAATTATAAGACTCAATTAACCAGCTATTTAATTACTGAAAATATTCAAGTCTCCCCACCCTTGGTACAAAATGTGGAAAAAAAGAGTATAAAAGCAAGGGAGTAGCCCTTCCCTTGTTTTCATCTAAGGGGGGAGGACCACCCTCAAACTTTTTAAGTAGAATGCTTTTTTTGGCTAGCCAATCATCAACAGTTACCTTCCCTCCAAGAGTGATAGAATTGCTACACTTTGCAATGCGGAAAGCCTTAACTGTATTTAAAATGTTCATGATCAGTGACCCGGTTCTTCATGATATCCTAGAAGAGTTTCCTGGGCTTTTGATGATTATTTTCGTGTCACCTTATAAGTGAACCTGATTCACTACCAGCTCCTTGGCCATAACCAATCTCAGCCCAACACTAGCATCACAACTTTCTGCAACTGTTACTGAAGATTTTGACAAGAACCTTGATTTGGATTTATATGCTCATCTCAGCAATCTCTAGCAATCATCCCATGACTTCTTCTTGTTTCTCTCAACTGCCATATTAAAGTTAAATTTAATAAATGGATGGTGGGGAGGATAACTAACAAGGGCTTCTCTAGGAGATTTTTTGGGTTCAGGTAGTATATTGACAAATTGAATTTTGTTGGAATTTTGGAAAGCTAACTCTTAACTATCAATGCTATAAGGATTATCTATGATTTGATAAAAAATACACTGTTTGTGCATATTAAGATATACCATGAGATGAAAACAACCCTTTGAATCATATAGGGTCCTTAAGAATTGAAAACAAACTTGGAAGAAATGAAGAAGATAAAAAAGAGAAAAAAAAGAGAAGTCAAAGAGATTGGAGAACCAAAAATGTGAGCAGTGGATCCCAACCACTCGTTATTTTATTAGAGTGAAGATAACTAAAGATGAGTTGAGAAATACACCTGCAGTAATTCAAAAAATATAGAAAAGAAAGAAAGGAAGGAAGAGAAAGGAGAATAAAGGGTTCCAGCAGTAGGTTGTGGAAGAAGAAGAGAAGGGAAGAGAGAAAAGAAGAGTTTGAACCTCTCTCTCTAGTCCTCTTGATCTCTTTTATTAACTTAATTCTAAAATTGAGTACAATTACCTGGATGTCCTTAATGAGGCGGCCAGCACTAAAGGAATAATTAAAGAAAACAAAAAAAAAACCATAACTAAGGTCCATAACCTTAAACACTACTTAAAAGAAAAGAAAACACTAAGGCCAGCACTGAAGCCACTCTTCTCCGTATAAAGTGTCTATCTACCTCAATGTGCTTAGTTCTATCATGTTGAACCGGGTTTTGAGCAATATAGCCGCCTGGTTATCACAATACAACCTCAGTGGCTCCTCACATGAAACACCCATCTCATCAAGGAGAGATCTAAGTCATAACAACTCAGACACCCCATGGGCCATAGCCCTATGCTCTGCCTCAGTTGAAGATCTAGCAACCACTGACTGCTTTTTACTTCTCCAGGAAACAATATTTCTGGCTATCATAGCACAATAACTTGATGTGGATCTCTTGTCATCTACATTTACTGCCCAATCATCATTTGTATATGCTTCTACCATCATGTGGCCATGTTTAGCAAATAATATTCCACTCCCGGGGGTTCCCTTAAGATAGCATAGCGTTCTTTCTACAATAGCCATATGTGTCTCTAGGAGCATGCATGAACTGGCTGATGACACTCACAGCATATGGAATGTCTGGACAAGTCATACATAGATAAAGAAGTTTCCTAGTAATCTCTGAAACACTCCCTTGTCAGTTAAAAGTTATCCATCATTAGTTGAGAGTTTATAATTTACATCAATAGGGGTAGAGGGAGGTTTAGCACCAAGTTTTCCAGTCTTAGTAAGAAGATCCAACACATACTTCTACTGAGAAATAAAGATACCATCTTTGGACCTAGCAACCTCAATGCCAAGAAAATACCATAACTCCTCTAAGTCTTTGACCTCAAATTCAGAATTGAGAAACTTCTTGAGAGCACTAACTTCTTCTGTATCATTGCCAGTAACCACATATCATTTACATAAACAATAAGGAATGTCACCAAGGTGCTTCTTCTCTTAACAAAGAGTGTATGATATGATTGAGTCTGAGTGTAGCCGAACTGAACAAGAGCAGCCCTAAACCTGTCAAACCAAGCACGTGGAGAACTAGAGATTGTTTTAGGCCATAAAGTGATTTCTTCAATCTACACACCTTACCTTGCATCTCTTTGCCATATATACTAGGAGGAAGGGACATATATACCTTTTCGGTGAGATCACCATTCAGGAATGCATTCTTAACATCCAACTGATACAGAGGTCAATCATAGCTCACTGCTAAGGATAAAAGAACTTTCATCGAGGTCATTATAGCAGTTGGAGAAAAAATCTTAGTGTAATCTATCCCATATACCTGGGTATATCGCTTAGCAACAAAACAAGTCCTATACCTCTCAATTGACCCATCTGCATGATACTTGATAGTGAAAACCCACTTGCACCCAATAGGTTCCTTACCAACTGGCAAGGCAACAATATCCCAGGTATTGTTTTTATATGAAGGTTTTCTATTTCAGTCCTCGTAGCATCCCTCCATTCTGGTGTGGCTAAGGCTTCTGAAACAGACTTTGGGATGGGTTGAAGGGAAATGGAGGTTAGAAAGGCATAGTAGGATGGGGACAACAAGCTATAGGAAAGGTGTTTGGAAATACAATGAGTTGTACATTTCCTTTTACCTTTTTCTCAAAGCAATGGGTAGGTCAAGGTTTGGAAACGAGGGTGCTAGTGGAGGAAGTTATGGACGTGTCCTCTCTTCAATAATTGGAAGCGCCTGAGACTCAATTGGAGGTGTGGGGTCGACCTATGTTTGCCTTAGCCTTTGCTGCTAGTACCACCTCTGGAGAATAGGATGGGTGGTAAATACTGGAGGACTTGTAGGAGGAGGGGGAGGAGCAAGAATGGAAGACCTCAAAGGAGAGGATCCCTCCACAGGAATGGGGATAATTGTGGAGGGCTCGACACAAGACTTAATTAGAGTTGGCAAAGGAAGGGATTAAGAAAACAACTCAAGAGGTCTCTCCCCCAGAAGAACGATTATAAAAGGGAAAGGCACAAACTCTGATGACATCCATGAATACAAACTAGGTGCCACTAATGGGATCAAAACAATAGTACCCTTTTTGCGTGGAGGCATAACCAAGAAAGATACACTTCTGAGCCTTAGGGTCAAATTTATGCCTCTTAGAACTGGGAATGTGGACATAACAAGTACAACCAAAGACCAATAGAGGAATGGAGAAAATCTCAACACTAGGAAAGAGGACTCCAAAAGGAGATTTTAACCCCAAGACTCGAGAAGGCATGTTGTTAACAAGGAAGGCAGCTGTTAAAACTGCATCACCCCAAAACTTAATAGGAACATGGGTAGCAAAAAGGATGATCCTTGCAAATTCCACAATATGTTTGTTTTTCCTCTCTGCTACTCCATTTTGTTGTGGAGTGCGGGCACAAGAACTCTGATTAACAACCCCAAACTTCTCAAGATAGGAGGTAAGGTCCTTCTCAAAATATTCCTTAGCATTGTCCAATTGGAATATTTTGATGCAGGTGTTAAACTGAGTATGTGTTCATGGAACTGTTGCACAAGTTTAGGCACTTCAGCACGAGAGCACATAAGGTAAATCAAAGTATATCATGAAAACTCATCAATAAACATGATGAAATATCTAAAGTCACCCATACATGGTAAATGGTAAGGCCCCCACACATCAGAGTGAACAATATTAAAAGAAATAGTCGATCTTTTATCACTTGAAGGATAAGTGTTCTTACAAGGCTTCGAGAACTCATAGGACTTGCAATGTAGATTCAATAGACTGATTCCTTTAAATAACTCTAGAAACAACTGACTCAATGAAGAAAAAGACAAATGACCTAAACGACTATGACATAACATAATATGACTAATGGACTAAAACAAATGTAGTTCTCTTAGGTTGTACTTGGCTCTGCTCAGGCATGTCTAACAAATAGATCCCATTCGCCTCATGGCCACTCCCAATCACCTTCTAAGATTTCATGTCCTGAAAAACACAAGAGGAAGGGAAAAAGGTCACACTACAATTCAAGGATTTAGTCAAATTACTAACTGAAATCAAATTGGTATTAAGTTTAGGTACACGAAGAACAGATGATACGGTCAGGGCATTAGAGGTCTTAATGTCTCCCTTTCCCGTGATAGGGGCAAGAGAGCCATTAGCAAGGGATATCTTATCCTGGCTAAGAAGGAGTTGATAAGAGGTGAATAACTATGAAACACTGGCTATATGGTCAGAAGCACCAGAATCAATTATCCAAGGGGTTTTATGAGCACCTAAGATAAAAGCATGATGAGCAGTGGCACGAATACCTGAGTGAGCATATGTAGAGGAAGAACAGTCTCTGAAGGAGTTGTAGTAGTGGACTCCAAATGACTGATTATTCGGCCATACTTCTCATACTTAGCCCTAGCGGCTGTAAGCTGTTCTACCACCCACTTCTCTCTACCCTGTCCTTGTTCACCTTATGAGGAGTGGGTTACATTTGCATTTTCACCTTTTCTAGTTTCAAACCTTTTTCCACCATTTTCTTTCTTGAGTTTGGCAGGAATGAGCTTTGGATGCAGCTTCCAACAGGTGTCTTTTGTGTGTTTAGGCTTCTTGCAATATTCACAAATAACATCTTTCTTTCCAGTGTTAACCTTCGGCTTCATCCCAGCATTGGGATAATGATCAACCTGTGGCTCGACAGACTGAACCTGTCTTCTTCTCTCCCCACTGCTCACCATAGCATACACCTGAGACAGTCACCCCATCCTTTGCTAAAACATTCTGCCTCACAATATCATACTCCGAGTTGAGTCTGGTGAGGAACTCAAAGACCCAATTTCTCTCCATCAACTTCCTATATGTTTTTGCATCCTTTGTGCAACCCCAAACAACAGTCTCCATCAGATCAGTCTCTTGCCAAAGAGATTTCAGCACAGAGAAGTAAACGGCTAAGGGCTTCTCCACCTGTCTTAGATTATTCACATAATGCTTCAATTTGTAGGCCCGAGCAACATTAAGCTTTTGGGAAGAGGTCTTTGTGACACTATCCCACACTTCTTTTGTTGTTTCCATCCACAAGTAATGCTGACTAATGTGTGGTTGCATAGAATTCACTAACCAACCCACTACTATGTAGTTTTCCTGCATCCACCTTTCATAGGTAGGATCATCCTCCTCTGGTTTTTTCTTTCTCTTGGTAATGTAACCCCATTTTCCTCTAACTTCACAGTAGTCACAGCCCTAGAAAGATTCTCCACTGACCCCCTATGTCCAAACCCATAATTTGTGGAATATTTGGTCTCTCCTCTAGTTTTCTCCATTGAGTGAACGGATATGCAAGAGAAAATCAAATTAGGGTTTTACTAGGCTAGATTTATTGTTCTAAGTAGAGAACAAACTTTCAACCTCCCAAAAATAAGGTTTCATAGGATCCAATAGGATGGGGAGAAAGAGAGAAACTTCAATCGCTCCTACCAAAGTTTCCAAAACTCAGCCCAACCAAAACTGCTCAATAGAAATCAAAAGGCTTACCTTTTATCCCCAAGAGTCTAGTTCAAACTATCTCTACGACCTGTAATTAGTGGTTTAAAAGGCGCGCCTAGGAGCATAGGCGAGGCGCATTTCAGGGTATGCGCATCGCCTAGGTCCTAGGCGCAACCCTTTCAAAAGGCACACACCTGGTGCGCCTAGGTGTGCGCCTAATGCACCTGGTGCCTCAGCCCAAGCGTGTGCCTTTTGAAAATTTGACGCTTTTGGTAATGTTGTTCATTCATTCATCCTAATAAAATGTCTTCTTAAAAAGCAATTAAAGACCTAATGTGGACTTGTTCGGGCTTGCCTCGAGGGGCGTGGCACAAAGGTGGCTCGTAGAATCAGGAATGTAATATGTTTTACATTACATTAGC
>NW_010729119.1:1491-18917 GCF_000365185.1 Nelumbo nucifera | reverse complement strand
TACATGCTTGAAAATGTTTTATATGTTTGATTTTATTTTTAAATTCTCATTTGAATATGCTTTACATCTTATGTTTATGTATTTTAATTTTAGATAATAGKYTTTYWAAAACATTATTTTAAAATTTAAGTTTATATTTTTTATTAATATTATGTTTAATATTTTTTTTATTTTTTTGGCGTTCTTTTTGAATTTTTTGACATTTTTTTTTATTTTTTAGCATTTTTTTTTGTATTTTTGCACCTTGCTTCAAAAAGGCGTGCACCTCGCCTTGCGCCTTGCGCCTCAGGCGCAAATTGACCCCTGCGTGTTTTTTGCGCCTTGCGCTTTTAAAACACTACCTGCAATAAGATTTCTCCAGTTATCTATGGTTTTTGGGAAAAATATCCAAGAACCTGCCTTGGGCTTCAACTAAGGATGAAAGCCTCTACAAAAACTCTCCAAAAACCCTCCTAACTAGGCTGCGCAAGTTGCTGATTGATCAAATGGTTAGTTCTCCATAGACATTGTGTATAGGAAAAGAAAAGAGAAAGAAGTCGAAAGTGAGAGCTGGCTCTTATACCAAGTTGAGAAATACATCTGCAGTAAATCAGAAAATATAGAAAAGAAAGAAAGAAAGCGAAAGGAGAAGAGGTTTCAGTAGTAGGTTATTGAAGAAGAAGAGAAGGGAAGAGAGAAAAGAAGAGTTTGAACGTCTCTCTCTTGCCCCCTTGATCTCTTTTATTAACTTAATTCTAAAATTAAGTACAATTACCCGGATGCCCTTAATGGGGCGGCCAACACTAAAGAAATAATTAAAGAAAACAAAAATAGCCCATAACTAAGGCCCATAACCAACAAACATAACCTTAAACACTACTTAAAAGAAATAAAAAGCACCAAGGTCCATTCGGCCCATTCTCACTACAAGATGAAAGGACAATAATGCCCTTGTATCACTAAACATACATATTACTCCCTTAAGTTGGGCATCATTCCTAACTTGTTACGTAGATCATTTTGATGCTGGGTGGTTACAACTTTTGCGGATATTGCAGCCAAAGTACTAACATATGGAATACATATTTCACTTGCTTCCAACTTTTCCCTAATAAAATGCTTGTCAATGAATGCTTAGTCCTGTCCTGTTGGATAGCATTATGAGCTACATTCAAAGCTTGTAATAAGTTGGCTCCGAAAGGTTGAGGAGGCTGGATGGTGGTGCCACATCTATGAGAAAAGGAAAGCCATGAAATTGTTACAAGGGATAGAGGTGACCAGCGATTGGATAAGAAGAGATGCAAATGCTTTTGCTGACACACTTCCCTCTATTGGCAACTTGTAGGGTCTCTCATCTATCTGACCATGACTCGTCCTGACATTTCATATGCAGCTCATGTTGTTAGTTAGTTTGTTTCTGCCCCTCGTCAACCCCATTTGACTGCGGTGCACCAAATCATCCGCTATATTTGGGGCTCTTTATCACAAGGTCTTTTCTTCTCTTCATCTTCTTCTCTCTAATTGAAGGTCTATGCTGATGCAGTTTGGGCTGGATGCCCCGACACATGCCGCTCCACTACCGGGTGGTGTGTCTTCATGGGTGACTCTCTAATATCATGGAAATGTAAGAAACAACAAATTGTTTCCAAGTCCTCTATGGAAGTAGAGTACAGGGCAATGTCATTTGTTTGTAGTAAAGTTGTTTGGCTTCAATCTTTGTTTCAAGAGTTGGGTTATTCCTCTCCTACGCCCATTCTTCTGTATGTGAACAACACTAGTGCTATTACGATTGCCTCTAATCCTGTCTTTCATGAAAGGGCAAAGCATATTGAGGTGGACTGCCACTTTATTCGCGACCTGTTTCTTGCAAACTCTATCTCTCTCCCTCATGTTGCCTCTGATATGCAAGTTGCTGACATCTTCACAAAGGCCATGACGAGGTCCAGACACTTATTTCTAGTAAGCAAACTGATGCTCATGCCTCTGCATCAGTTTGAGGGGGAGTGTGAAGATGTACCATTTTATTGTAGTCCTTATTGTATTGTTTCTCTTATTTTATTATTATTTTCTTTTCATCCCTACAAGGGCCTCTCTGTAAATTCTCTAATTTCTGTTAATCTACAAGGGCTTCTTTGTAAATTCTTTAATTTCATTTTCTATATAAAGGATCCTTGGGGTAGGGTTGAATCATCCATTCTTCATTCCCAGAATTATGTATTCTGCTCTAGGTCTGTTGACAAGGTAAGAGCTTCCCAGGCATCCCTAGGTATAGATATAGATGACAAAAGAAAAACAAACTGGCAATAAGTATACACTTTTTGGATTGGTGGTCATTTAGTACGAGTCTGCACTAGAGGAGGTGAAGGCCCAGTCACAAAAGGAACAGCCGGAATGGGATCGTCAACTGGAACTAAAGAGGAACCATTGGAGAATAGGGAGAAACATTAGGACCCGAGAAAAATGGCATAAAATAAAAAAATGTGACATCAGGACAAACAAATGATTGTTGAGTGATAAGATTATAACACTTATACCCTTTATGGGTCCTAGAATAGCCAAGAAAAATACACTTTGTAGAGCATGCATCCAACTTGTCTAAGCTGGGACCTAGGTTATGAACAAAACACATTCAACTAAAGATCTTGGGAGTCAAAGGAAACAGAGACAAAGTAGGAAACAAAATAGAAAAGGGAGAACAACCATTAAGGATGAATGAGGGCATCTGATTAATGAGAAAACAAGTTGTGAGTATTGCATCATTCCAAAACTGTTTTGGAACATTCATATGATGAAGAAGGGAAGCTGTCTTGGAGCTTGAAAGAATCACCAATAGTTCCCTAGAATCAAAATATTTGAGAGAGTTTTATAATGCAATTAGATGCTTCAAAAATCAGAGAGATGTTCCGACTGTTTAGGCGAGGCCCATGTAGAACCACACCTATATCCTAATAAATTCATCCTTACTGTGTATTTAATGGCCTTTGTCTTTGTATGAAACAGATGGTTACAGAGCTGACCTCATAGTTTTCAAGGCGCCAAGGCGAGGCTAAGCGACAGGGGGGTGCCTTGTCACCTACTCGCCTAGGCAATGGATTTTTTTAAGTAAAAAGCACATATCCTAGGGTAGTTCCCTAGGTTCCATAACCATATTTCCTTAATTACTATCCATAATTTTCATAAGAAAATTATACACTCCATGTTTAAGTCTAGAAAATCAACATATTTATGAGAAGAAAAAGAATAAAGAAAAGAAAATTAAAAAAAATATAGGGGCTAAACCCCTATTTTTGTTTTAGGAAAAGAAGAAAAGAAAAGGTGGAAGAAGAAGAAGAAGAAATTTGTTGATTAGACAAAAATTTAAGTTCTTTCATTATTTATTGGTTCAAATTTTGAAGTCTTTGACGGTTCAATACAGCAGCTAGCAATGTTTGTGTTGATTAAACCCTAACAAATAAGAAAAGAATAAAAAAAAATTAGCTTATAAACACAAAAAATGAATACTTTTGTTTAATAAAGTCTATTTATAATTATAATCTCAAAAAATAACAATATAAAAGTATTTTATACGACAGTATACGAAACTGCTTGGCAACTGGGCGAGGCTAGCCTCCCAGGGTCCTTGTCACCTAGGCGTCGCCTTGACAACTATGACTGACCTGCAAATAATTAGCATTTGATCGGATATCTGGAAGTTGGTGATATCTCATTAAAAAATACACAAATCTAGTCGTTCTTTCATTCTTGCTGTAAACGGAAACATGTTGATATACTTTTGTCCTCTCTTTAAATTTCAAGATGCTCATATTTTTTTCTGTTATCCACCAACAGGTCCAAACTTGAACCTGATTCTTAAACGAGCCTTCAGTCCATGGTCCAGGTCCAAGTTTTTGGGCCTAGCCCCTACTAATTTTGGCTGGGTATGTCTACCATCTGGTAATCGGATACCCATTGTCACCATCATACTGCCCAGACTTCAATTCGGGCTATAGGATCGTGCAAATGGGCTGGATACCCTGCATCATGGCTAAGGCTTCTATGAACTTAATAAACTGGAAATATTGGTTTTATTCTTATCTTAGGATACACTAATAGTTATTTAGAAAAAAAAAAGTACTTGTGGAATGTGCACAAATACATATTTTATCAGGTTGAGCAACGTGACTGATAATAACCAAATGGTTATTCGACTCATGCAGCTTCTGGGGAGCCACCATTACTTTTAGCAGTATCTGTTCACTGTGCAACAAGAGCAGCTATAAGAGAAGCCAGGAAGGACCATTTTAAATGGTGCAGCTCAGATGGATCTCATTTAACCTTTCAGTTGGATGTCCCTGCAACCATGCCTGTTGTCAAGGAGCTCTGTGGACTGGACAATGTAGAGAGATACTTGCAGAGCCTGCTTTCTCATAAATGAATTAGAATGCCTGCATGCTGACATGGTCATGGTGTTCTTCCCATGCTTCAAAGATCATGTATGTTATATATTTGGTCACTTGAAACAGAATCTTTTCACTTAAATGGAGTCACAAAATGTGATCCAATTATTGTATTAAGCAATATAATTGATGCAGCTCTATAAATAAATCAGTTAATTGATACTCAGTCTTGACATACAAATCACCTTTGCATCAACTTCCACATGTTTAGTATGATCGTGCTAAATAGGGTTATGAGCAATTTGATGCAGCTCCAAGTAATTTCAGGCTTTTCAGCTACATTAGTTCAGATATCTCATTACGCAGACCCAAAGTTTGCTTTTGCACTCAACCTATCTACTACATTCTGCTTTTTTATCCTCCATGTTACCAAGTTCCCTCTTAATAAGGTATACATGAAAGTTGAATGCCTATCATCAACAAATCCTGCTTAATTTGCATCTGTGTATGCTTCCAAATGCAAATGCCTATGATTAGAAAAGAGTATCCCTTTCTCAGAGTGGCTTTCAAGTATGTAAGCACCTTCTCAGCGGGCTCAAGACCAGGAGCACGAGGAGAATGCTTGTACCAACTTATCACTCCCACGGGATAAGAAATGTTTGGCCTTATGAGGGATAAGTAAATAAGTATTTCCACAAGTCTTTGAAACATCCCCTTTTCTTTGGCCACTTCAATACCTACAAGTAAGGTTCAAAGTATCAACACGTATCGGCCTATATCGGTCGATACGTATCATATCGTTCTGGGACCTCCCCGATACGCTCCTACAGTGGGTGTATCAGGGTTCTGACTGGTTCAGGGGGTGAAGGAGCCTTAAACTGCCCCCTGAACCGATTTCGAAAAAAATAAAAAAAGGTATGAAAAACAGTATTGATATCGCCCAATACGCCCCTATCGACGTATCGGGCGTATCGATATTTTGAACCTTGCTAACAAGTACTTGAGTTCTCCCAAGTCTTTGACTTAAAACTCTAATGCAAGGAAGGTTTAGAGGTGTAAAGTGGACCGTGCCGGGCCGGGACAGCATGACCCGTGCCCGTGCAAAGTGAGGGCCGTGTCGTGCTGGCCTGTGGGCCGTTACGGGCCATGCCACCCTCCCTGGTGAAAAATTTGGGGGTTGGCCCGGCACGGCCCACGCCCGTGTCCCATGCCGTGTCGTGTCGTGTTGCGGGCCAGGTTGGCCCATGGGCCGAGCCTTGGGCCAGGTTAGGCCGTGCATCAGGCAAAAGCTATTTATTTAAAAAAATTGACAAAAAACATAAAATTTTAATTTTATATGAATTTTGTGTATACAATTACATATATATACAATAATTAAATAAATTATTATAATAAAATTAAAAAAACATTTATTTTATTAATATATTATATACTATATATTATTATATAATTATAATTTATATAAAATATATATAAATATATATAAATAATATATATGGGTCATGCCAGCCCGTGGACCTAAAAGCCCAGGCCCAGCACGGCCCGCATGATCATGCTGGGCTTGGCATAGCCTGCGGACCGTCGTGCTGAGCCGTGTCGGGCCACAGGTGGCACGACCCGATTTACACCTCTAGGAAGGTTTTAAGTCGGTGAATTTCTTTGTGATGATCTCCTATGATAATTACATCATCCACATATACTATAAGAATTGAAGCTAATCCTTTCTCTTGCTTAATAGACAAAGTGTGATTTGCCTAGGTTTGAGCATATCCAAACCTCTTAATCACTTTGTTGATCCAGTCAAACCAAGCCCTGAGATATTGCTTCAGTCCATAAATAAATTTCTTCAACCAACAAACATTTTTGGGAGGAATGTCAATGCTCAAAGGTGGAAGCATGTAAGCTTCTTTCAAAACTCAATGAAAAATAAGGCTCGAGACTTGTGAGTTGTAACTACCAACAATGCTATAATAGAATTAGTTTTAGCAATGGGGGGTAAAAGTCATCAGTATAATCAATACCATTAGTTTGATCCATCTATACCATTGTCAACTAGTCTAGCTTTATATTTCTCAACATATCCACCGTATTTATATTTTATAGTAGACCTATCTATAACCCACTAGATCCTTTCCCTGGGAAAAACAACTAGCTCCAAAGTTTCAGTTTTGATGAGGGTCTCCATCTCAATATTAATGGCTCCCTGCACTCAAGTTTTCAATTCTTGAAAAGATGAGGGGCGAGGGCCTCCATCTTTTCAATTCTTGAAACATCTCTACTTGTTCCAAAACAAAAATAAAGCCTTTAATTAGTTATATTTTTGTTTGAGAACAAAACAACAAGAAGACCATAAAATCACCCTCTTCAACCTTTTGGAAGCAAGATGAAGTTATCAAATGAAATCTTGGCACCTAATAAACACCAATTTAAGATTGAATCTTGATGGGGTTTTTCAAGAAACCCTAAATCACCATATACATATAACAAGATTTGGTCTTGTACATCAACATGGACGATGGATCTAATACCATTGAAAGATTCTAGTGAATCCTATGTTATCTTAATGTAGCAAAGATTAAAAACTAAAGAATTTTGGATAACCAAGATCACACCCATGGTGGTGCACAAAACCCTAATTGTAAACACAAAAACTGCATACTTATTATGTAGGTTTGATTTGTTGAAGCAGATCCTCAAAAGATTGATTCTAACTACATTCTCACAATTGTTTGGCCTCCAAGACTGATTCAACGAAAGACAACAGTAGGCAAAAACGGTTGGGTGGCTCCAAGATTGTGCTAGCAATCCTTTGGTGGCTAGAGCTTAGTTAATAGAGTGTATTATGTAACCCTAGGGCTTCTCCTTCTATTATCTTATATAGCTTGTACTCCTTTTTTTTATTAGGAGAGGATTTATCTAATAAATCCTCTTAATAGCAATAAGTCCCTAATTATTACAATTAGGTCCCTATACTAAGACTCACCTTAGTGAGCACACCCCATATGCATTTTTCTACTTAATGTTTGTGATTTCTTAGGTTCAAAGCTATTGGCAGTGGAAAATGATGTTGAACTCCTTAAGCATCCTACATAGAACTTCTAGCTGAATTGAATTAAAACTCTTTTAATCAAGAAACCATGAGTTACACTTAAAAATATGTCATTGTTACACTAACAACTTGAATTTAGCAGTTTGAAACTTTCCATCTCTAGTTATTGTATAGTCAAATCCTTCTATCATACAATATCCCAAGGGAGCAAAGAGTCATGGTGGACAAGTCAAACCCTATTGGTTCAATCATATGTTCCACTAAATTGATGATGACTCATGATGATACATGGATCTCTTTCATATACCATACTACCTTGGCCAAGGACCATGGAACCTGTTCATTGCACTTCAAAACATGTTCATTGAACCTTACAACACACTCAACACACCTTGAAACTTGATCATCCCACCTTAGAACCTGCTCATCGTTCCTCAGATCACGTCTATCGCACCTCAGACCAGTTCATCGCACATCTAAACATGCCCATTGCACCTTAGAACATGTTCATCACACATCTAAACATGCCCATTGCACCTTAGAACATGTTCATCACACCTAAGAACCTGTTTATCATGTCTCAGAACACACCCATTACACCTCAAAACCTATTCATCGCACCTCAAAACATGCTCATTGCACATCATAGCATGCCCTTCGCACCTTAGAACATATTCTTCCATATAGGGCAAGCATAACATGTGGCAGCCATTTGAACTATCATAGCCCTCTTGATAGTCCTATGACTAGGAACCATTTTAGGATCCTTGTATTAGGTGAAAATATATCTCAAAATTTCTAACATACTTAGTAATATGTTTGTTTAACGAACAAACTATGGGTTATTCATATGAAACTAAAAGTTGCAAATATGAATGACAAAAGTGCCCTTTTACTAAAAAATGTGGATAGTACAAAATATTTCTCTCTAAAGTGTCGCACAATTTGTTTTAGGGCATATTATTAACAAGGTATACATTGATCAGCTTGGCTTATGCTCCTAAATTCACCTAATTGAACCTAATATTGACCAATCTAGCCTTGGATAAAAGCATTTTAATGTTGACCTTTGTGCCGACCAACTTATTTTAATCTCTCCCCTTCTCACCAATCAACACATACTCCTTGAGACCTATCGTAGCTAGGCGCCAACCACCTCTTTGTGGAGGCTACATTAGCCATCTACTCACATAGAAAAAGTGCTCCTTCCAGCCATGGATTGAGGAGGAAGCCCTTGGAAACCTAGTGCCCAAGTTTTGAGCTGAAAAGTAGTATCATCCCTTGGACAGAGGATGTTCTTAAATACAAAGAGGACTTGGAAGACCTGTGTAGTTAATCCCACTTGGTGAATCTGAGTCGTGTAAATAGTAATGATAAGAAACCTCACTGAGTTCGGGACTAACTAAAGAACTATCACCTCATGAAGCATCAAAATTTGAGCCACTTGTTTGTCTATTGGGAACTAGAGCCCAACAGTGAGGTTGTCCTCGTACATGCATAACTACCCCATAGTGGCTAGGTAGACTCTCTTCTCCTTGGTTGACGCTTGCATCTCAAACTCCTTGGGTATTTGTTATTGACAACTAATCATCACCTTTTGCCTCATTGTACTCCTAACAAGATGAGTTCCAACCTTGGGAACATCCTCCTCCTCACCCATGCTGACGATTTCAGCTTTAGTGTCCCCTACCTCAGCCTTCTCAACCTTTACCTTTAGAATAGACTCGAAAGTAGATTCATCTATAACCTGGGGGCTACAGGTCTCAATGTCCCTGACCTTGGCCATAGGGACCTACTCAACTGATCCGGAGTGATCACTTGCCAACTTTGACGTTGAGCCGGAATGCTTAGACCCACTACTGGAGTAACTAGAGCTTGAACTAGAACTGCTGGATAAGGACATGATAAGAAGAGCAAAAGAAACATATCCAATTGAACTTCTACACTGACGACGACACTGAGCACTGAGTTGAACTCCTAGACAACCTAGCTTTGGTCTACTCTCCTTGGGCTCTAGAAGCAAATGGCAAAGTCCTAGTTGTTCAAGACTCCTCCCTTATATTGTAGCCTTTGACAGTTCAGACAGGACACCACGAGGGGTGAATCAATGCATTAATGACAACACCCATGCCAATCACATGAGCAGAGAAGTGACGTGACTCCCATAGAACACGTACGGACATGCACCGTAGACAATGACACCTCCATAGAATGAGACTGGATCTGCTCCTCACACCTGATGCCTCACACGCACATCCTATCATGTATTGGGAACATCTTCCGTACTTATTTGTTATTATTCATGGGAAATGTTCCCAATGCATGGTGAATGTGCTTGTGAGGTGCCCATTTGTAAGGAGCAGATCCCGTCACCCATAGAATGGCTACAACATGGCTTGGATTTGATTCTTGCTCAATTCAACAATCTTTGGTCGAGCCAACCTCTCATTTTACGAGCAACAAGATGACCACCTTAATCTCAAAAGTGGGGAAATTTGATGGGGCCCATATGTGTGGTTCAACTTTGAGTTGCCACGTGTCCTAGACCAGGCCAGAGAACTTGTCGATTATTTAGATTGGCTTGATAGCCAATCCAACTAGTCAGTCTCACACGGTGCACCTAGATAAAGATAACCCATCGAGAGCCTCGAGCTTGATAATTGTCTCCAATTAGGATAAGACTCTTCAACATGGTTTTTAAAAATGACCCTGAGACTGAACCAGTTAGGGGTCCGGTTACCGGGTCGAACGGTTGGCCTGTTTTGACAAAAAATTAAAAAAAATAAAAAATTGTCAAAACCGTTTGAATGGTTCGAACAGTTAACTGCCTAGGTCAGTGGTTTGCTGACCAAAATCAATGGTTTTGGGCAAATTTCCAGTTTTGGAGAAAACCGAAACCGGTCACCTAATCGGTTCTCGATTTTTTCGGTCCGACCATCTATTCCGGTTCGGTTTTGAAAACCATGCTCCTCAATGAGCATGGAACCACTCCTATATATGGGTATGGTCAATGGCAACCCGACCAAGAAGCCAGCCGAGCTGAGGCGAGGTAAGGGAGCCTGCAAGGGTGAGCTTGCTAATCGCCCCCATAAACTTGCTACCGAAGGCGCTGGCATCGCGACCGTTAGAACAACTCACCGTACCGTGCGCCAGGTTCTACTCGAATGAACTATAACTGCTGCACGAAACTCGCAACCAACACATTAATACGCCCTATATTGCAGAAACAACTCTGCCAGAAGCTCAGGGATGTTATTGTAGTGACTTGAGCCCCCCGGTGACTATAAAAGACAACCAGATCCATCCAAGATAGGTATGCGCACTAATACTCTCAATTTCCCTTATACACTTACTTGGTAGACAGTGTATGCTCTTAGCTCCAATCAGAATGATGTACATTATGACATTTAATGTAAATGAATAAAATACATATTTGATTCATGTTATTATGATGTATTTCTGTGTTATACCCTTAAACTCGACACATATGAGACTCGTGTTAGTTTAGAATCTTCATAGTCGTTGGATAGATCTGGGGAGATTTATCTTGCCAAGGCTGACACTGATGCGCCGCCAAGTTGGTTTGGGTGACTTGTCTCAACTGCCATGGTGAGACCTGAGGTACATTCAGTGTGGATTTTCTTGAAACTCTGAACCGGACCAGAATTCCAGTATTGCCCTGGACCTTGGAGATAGATGGGCAAAACTGGAATGCTACACCTGACCCCTAGAATCGATTATGATAATACACTAGGTGTCAGATTGGGATATCTTTGATATGCCAATCAGTGAGATCCTTAGAGGGGGTCAAAACCTGGGTATATTGGGACAGTCCAAGAATTCATCTGAATGGGTGATCATACTAACGGGATCAGCCCCTTTGTCGGACATAGTGAATGATCAGGGATGCACTATCTCTGATGGAAACCTAAACTATCAGCAGTCGATTTCAACCGTTGAAATTTGTTTTGCAAAATATATTTCTATATAGATATACATATATATATATATATATATATATATATATATATATATATATATATATATATATATGATGGGTGAGCACTCACTGGATAGAAAGGTTTAACCTAAAATGGCAATGAACCTTGTCTGACAGAGGCCAAACGGAAAGCTCATAAGATGAGTGGATATGATCCTTCCAAGAAGTTGGTGGGGTTATGCAACTGAAACAGTCGGCTCCATGCACCCTATGTGATTTCCCACATTTTCAGAGACATAATGACAGTCTCCATCACTAAGATAGGAGGAAAATCTTAGAGATGAATAAATGAAAATTAAACATAGATTAAAAGTCATATCTATGTAGATAATATGAATCAAATAAGGTTGTGGACTAATATTTGCTTTGCCCTTTATCAGAAATGGCAAACGGTCAATTCGTTAAACTGTTGGACGACAACAAGCTTAAGGACCCAATTATGTTGACTGGTTCCGTAACCTTATGCTGGTCCTAACGTCCTAGAAATTGGACAAAATTGCTAAAAACCCTACTCCGGATCGTCCAGGTGACCGGGCTTCTGAGGCCAAACGAAGAGAGTATCAAGAATGGGAGGAGAAAAATTCTCTTGCCCAGTGTTATATAATAACCTCTTTGGATAATCCAATACAACGACAATTCGATAAGATCAAAGTGTCCAATGACATATTGGATAGTCTAAAGACTATGTATGAGGAGCATAATCGTTCTACTCGTTAGAAGGTCTTAAAGCTATTTATGACCGCACAGATGATCGAGAACCAACAGGTTCATGACCATTGTTTGAAGATGATGGGTTATATTAATGAACTGGAGTCTCTCGGGTCAGGGCTAGGCCATGACACTAAAATTGATGTTATCCTCAATTCCCTGCCTCCCTCCTTCAATCAGTTTACCATGAACTATAACATGAATAAGCTAAATGTTAGCCTTTAGGAACTCAACAATATGTTGCAAATGGCTGAAGAACTAATTAAAAAGGATAAGCCGATAGCCATGCTTGTTGAAGGTGGCAAATCGGGCAAGAGAAAGCAGAAGGCTAAAGGGAAGGCTCAGAAGAAAAGTATCAAAGTTAAGAAGCAGAAGAGGATAAGGCATCAGATCCCTATCACTTCTGCAAACAGGCTGACCACAGGAAGAGGAACTGTCCTCAATTTCTGGAGACTAAGAAGAAAGGTAATTTCAAATCTTTTATCATAGAGACCAATTTGTTGGTCACTTCTGCTTCTTGGTGTATTGACTCCGGGGCTTCAACTCATGCGTGTAACTCACTGCAGAGGTTCAAGATAAGCAGAAGACTGAGTGACGAAGAAGTGACATTCTACTTGGGGACTTCTGCAACACTTGTAGCTACAACCATAGGAACTATAGAATTAGTTTTCAGAGAATGAATTATTGTACTGAAAGATTGTCTTTTCGTACCAAATTTAATAAGAAATTTGATTTTTGTCTCAAAATTGTGTATGGATGGTTATTCTATCTTATTCAGTAATGTGATTACTATTAAACAGAATAACAAATTCCTTGCATACGGAGAACTTGAGAATGGTCTCTATGTTCTCCATCCTTCTCTAGAAATGAACCTACCGAAACTACGTTGGAAATAATCCCCAAGAAGAGGACCCGTGATACAATGAATCCCACGTGCATGTGGCATTACTGACTTGGCCACATTAATACAGATCATATCATAAGGTTGGTAAAGGATAGTCCTTTGGATTTTCTAACTGTATAAAATCTTCCAACATGTAAACCTTGCCTTTAGGGTAAAATGACAAAACGGCCATTTAACGGTAAGCCTGAAAGATCGACAAACACACTTGCCTTATACATACTGATGTATGTGGTCCCATGAATGTTAGGACACGTAACCAACACATTTATTTCATAACATTTACCGATGATTACTCATGGTATGGTTACGCATACCTAATGAGACATAAGTCTGAATCTTTTGAAAAGTTCAAAGAATTCAGACAAGAGGTCGAGAAACAATTAGGAAGAGAAATTAAGACCCTTCAATCAGATCGAGGTGGCGAGTATCTCTTTGACGAATTCAGGTACTACTTAAAGGACAATGGGATAGTATCACAACTAGTTCCTCCGGCTACACCATAGCTAAACGGTGTGTCAGAAAGGAAGAACCGGACTTTATTGGATATGGTCCGGTCACTTCTCGTACACTCAGAGTTACACACATCCTTTTGGGGTTACACATTAGAGACTGCGATATACATGCTGAACCGGGTTCCAACCAAATTCGTTCCAAATACTCCCTATGAGCTTTGGACCGGTAAGAAACCACATGTTAGACACTTGAAGATTTGGGGTTGTCCGACACATGTTAAAAGAACAAGTGCTGACAAATTAGAATCCAAGACCAGTCGTTGCATATTTATAGGCTACCAAGGGCTTTGTGGGTTACTTATTCTATGACCCAAAAGAGCAAAATGTGTTTTGCAGTTGAAATGCCCACTTCCTAGAAGAAGATTACATCTTGGATAATCATCATCAGAAAGTTGTTCTTGATGAGGAGAGTCCAGGAGTAGTGGGAGATGTCCCACCAGCTCCAGAAAATAACCAACCTAGGAGATATACCCGGGTTTCTAGGCCTTCAGTTCATTTCAGCTATGACCAAGAAAGTTACTTGGTGGAAGCCACGACTAGTGAGGAAGATCCCATGACTTATACGGAAGCTATGTTGGACATAGATTCCTTGAAGTGGGTAGATTCCATGAGAGCTGAGATGGACTCAATGGAGACCAATGGAGTCTGGACTCTGGTAGATCTACCCCCTGGGGTAAAAGCAATTGGTTGCAAATGGATCTATAAGAGGAAGAAAGGCCTTGATGGTAAGGTTGAGACCTACAAGGCTCGTCTTGTGGCGAAAGTTACACTCAGAAAGAAGGAATCAATTATGAGGAAACCTTTTTGCCCGTGGCCATGTTTAAATCCATTAGGATCCTGCTAGTTGTAGCAACATACCATGATTACGAGATTTGGCAAATGGATGTCAAAATTGTGTTCCTGAATGGAGATCTTAGTGAAGATATCTATATGCAGCAACCGCAAAGTTTCATAGCTGTAGGTCAGGAACACATGGCATTAAAACTCAACCGATCCATATATGGACTTAAGCAAGCTTCTAGGAGTTGGAACATCCGGTTTGACTTTACCGTCAAACAGTTTGACTTTGAGCAAAGCCCTGTGTTTACAGGAAAACTAGTGATGATAAAGTTACATTCTTGGTTTTGTATGTAGATGACATTCTACTCATTGGGAATGATGTAGGAATGTTAACTACGGTGAAAGTATGGCTTTCACAGCAATTCTCCATGAAAGATCTTRGAGRAGCCTCCTACATACTAGGTCTTCGACTCTATAGAGATAGATCGATGAGAATAATAGGATTATCCCGGTCTATTTATATTGACAAAATAGTCAAGAGATACAGCATGGAGAACTCCAAGAAGGAAAATGTTCCTTTCAGGCATGGAGTCACTCTCTCTAGGGGCATGTCTCCTAAGACTCCCGAAGAGATCGAGGGAATGAAAGAGGTTCCCTATGCCTCAGCCGTAGGGAGCATCATGTATGTCATGCTGTGCACTCGTCCTGACATTTCTTAGGCAGTGAGTGTGGTAAGTAGATATCAATCTAACCCAGGGCAGGAGCATTGGACCGCTGTGAAAAATATACTAAAATACCTTCGAAGGACAAAAGAGTTTGGTTTGGTGTTCGATGGTAGTTCACTACAGTTCCAAGGGTATACTGATGCTGATTTCCAGTCAAATCTAGATGATAGAAAGTTTACATCTGGTTATATCTACATGATAGGGTCGTGTGTTGTTAGCTAGAAGAGCAGCAAATAGGGGTCCTAAGTAGTAAGAATAACAATCCACAACCCAAGCCGAACACATTGTCGTAAGTGAGGCTGCCTAATGAACGAAGGTGTTCATTATGGAATTTGGAATTGAGCACATCACCCATTCCACTATTATGTGACAACACTGGATCTACGGGAGATTGATGTTAAAAGGTAGCATCAACGAAGAATGTGGCAGACCCATTGACTAAGCCACTGACATAGAAAGTGTTTGAGAAACACGTGGAAAGTCTGGGACTCCGGCTTGTACCCGATTAGACCTAAGTGCAAGTGGGAGCTGTTAAACAATGTATGCCCTTAGCTCTAATCAGAATGATGTACATTATGACATTTAATGTAAATGAATAAAGTACATATTTTATTCATGTTATTATGGTGTGTTTCTGTGTAATACCCTTAAACTGGACACATATGAGACTCGTGTTAGTTTAGAGTGTTCGCAACCGTTGGATAGATCTGGAGAGATTTATTTTGCCAAGGCTGACAGGGTTGTTATTATGGTTGGTGTGGCTTGTCTTAGCTGCCAGGGTGAGACTAGAGGTACATGCAGTGTGGGTTTTCTTGAAACCCTGAATCGGACCAGAATTCCAGTATTGCCCTGAACCTTGGAGATAGATGGGCAAAACTGGAATGTTACACCTAACCCCTAGACTTGATTATGATACTACACTAGGTGTCGGATTGGGCTGTCTTTGATATGCCAATTATTGATATCCTTAGAGGGGGTCAAAACCTGGGTATGCTGGGACAATCTGAGAATTCATCTGAGTGGGTGATCATAGTGACAGGATCAACCCCTTTGTCGAACAAAGTGAATGATCGGGGATGCACTGTCTCTGATGAAAACCTAAACTGCCGGTAGTTGATTTCAACCGTTGAAATTTGTTTTGCAAAATATATTTCTATATAGATATACATATATATATTATGGTTTCAAAACGTTTGAAAAAAGTTTTAATTCCTAGGATCCATGTGAGTAGAGAGTGCAGCACTATACCCTGCAGCCAAGGGAGAGGTCCTCTCTTGTCGGGTAGTAGTTTTGATCATTATGGGCTGAGAGGTTAAGTGTAAGACCATTGAGGGTAATACCTGATGGGCTAATCTTGCATCCACCCACAGTCCTTGGGTTTTTATAAGATGGCTTGACCCAAAGACCATTTAGTGTAAATGTTGGGCCCATTAAGAGCCCATGGAGATGGACTCAGAGGTTCACTGTCTTCTACAGTGAATTCGGCCTGACCTTGTAACAGAGGCTGGGCTGAACCCATGTGGCTGTTGTGTAGATCAATGTTTGGGTCCCACGCCATACAAGGATAACCAACTGGGCAGCAAATTGAGGGCTAGTGAGCAGATAGACTTAATGGGCATAAAGCCCAATTCGAACTGGCTTAATAAGATTAATTAAAAGAGGACGGTTCTGGGATTTAGATCAGTAGATAGGATAAGGGATTATCCCTATCCACTCAAAGAGTCCAGATCCAAATAAAGATTTGGATCAGGAAACTCCTAATTAAATTAGGAAGGTTGATCTTTATTTGCAGATAAGATAAGGAATTATCCTTATCTCTTAAAGAGAGTCCAGATCCAAATAAAAGATTTGTATTAGGAAACTCCTAATGGGATTAGGAGAACCTCTCTTTGAGGCTATAAATAGGAGAGCAGGGAGGACCTCCAAACCATCTCATAGACTACTGAATTACAGAGAGAGAGACAACACAGTTTGATTGCACTGTCTTCTTCTCTCCTACTCTTGTCGCCCTACCAGTTTGATCTCCACTAGTGGGAGTGATCAAAAAAGGTTCCCGATATTACCTGATGAAGGGAAATTTGGCCCGACCTCACAATCGCCCGACACGTGGCAAAGGCAAGCACTTCGGGACGGTAGAGTGCCCGAAGCAAACATCGGAAGCAAGTCCAAGCTCACTAACGAGCCCGAACTCCAGACCGCTATACTGAGTCTGAGCTCCCTACCAAGAGTCCGAGCTCCCTACTAGGAGCCCGAGCTCCCTAGTAAGAGCGAGCTCCCTGTTAAGGTTCCGAGCTCCCCAAGTAAGAAACCCGAGCTCCCTAAGTCCGAGCTCCCTATTAAGAACAAGCTCCCTACTGGGAGTCCGAGCTCCCTATTAAGAGCGAGTTCCCTAC
>NW_010729118.1:4379612-4419648 GCF_000365185.1 Nelumbo nucifera | reverse complement strand
ATAAATAGGAATTAGAGATAATTTAGAAGATAAATAGGAATTAGAGATAATTTTAGAGAAAGTGGGGAATAGTGGGGGAGGTAGTTTAGGAGAAGAGATTATTTAGGTTATTGGGAAAGTGCATCTTCCAAAAATGACATGGAATAAAAAAAATAAAAAATTCAAAAAAAGGAGAAAACTTCTTGTCCTTACAATTACATTTCTTCTCATAAATATTGGGGTATTTTATTCCTTACAATTACATTTTTGAATGAAGAGAAATATGTTTATTCAAATTACATTTTTGTCCTTACAATTAGAAGGGATCAAATTAAAAAATTTGGGTATTTTAGTCAAACAAAAGATACACACTCTCATTCACACTTTTAATAATAATATAGATTATAGGGGATTGCTTACATAAATATTGTTTCATTTAATTTTATTTAGTGCCACATGCATTATTAAATTATTAACATTTAAATAATTTCTTAACACTTTGACCCATGTCCTTTTTGGTCTTCCCCTACCCCTTTTAATCCGTTCAACTTACAACAGATCATTTCTTCTCATAGGTGCTATCAAGGGTTTTCTCTGCACATGACTAGACCTGTGGTGTGGGTTTGAGCTTTTGCTTTTGCCAAAATTTGAATGAATCCAGTCCAAAGCCTACATATACACATGACCAACAGACCTTATACCTAACTTTAAGAAAAAAAATCATACGATTTAAAACAAGCGTCGTTTTTTTTTTTTGCTTTTGTTTTTTGCCTTATGTGAATGTTAATGCTATGCCCATGCATGCATGCCATGCTAGAGCCAAATTGGACTTTTAAGGCTGAGGCCCATACCAAACCCAATGTTTTGCTGGTCCAAGTTTGCGTTGGGCCTATCAATTTGCACATTCTTCTTTGAAATTCGGAGCAACTTAACTCTTTAGCTGTGTAACATGTTGTATTCCACACCAGTGAGATTTTAACCCGTCACCGTGGACACCATGTATTTTAACATTCAATCACTCAATGTGGGTTTCATGTATTTTAAACACTGGAGTGGCCGTGTGGGACACTATTATTGCCTATTGGTTACACAGCCCGAACATTGCATTCAGCTAATCTATCTCTCTTGTTTGAGTGCCCTACCATCTTGGCATTTCATCCTTTATTAAAGACTTACGATCTGTTAAAAACAAGATGTATAACACAGGTTTATGGCATCCAATCAGAAATAAACACATCGGTGAATCCAAAGGATGGTGCATGAAAAACTAAGGTACTTTTCTAGCAGACATCAACTCTTTGTATGAAAAACTTGGTGGAGTATTATTCCTAATCAGCGATGCAATTTGGGTGGATTTGGATTAAGCTTTTATCAAAATTTGAATGGACCCAATCCAAAAACCCGAGTCTAAGAAATTCTCCATATCCAATTATGCTAATACCACTAAGAGACAGAAAAACAGGAAAGCTAATTCTCCATCCAATTAGGAATATCAATCAGATCTACAAGTGGTAATCCGCATTGGTCACAAATGGTTCAAAGGGTCACATCTCTCTCACAACGATATTTTTTTTTTTGTCTGTTTGATAATTTAGTTGTTTCTTTAGGTTAAGGAAATGGTTGAATTGAATGGTTGTTTATCCGAAATCGCAACTACATATGTATATCTGTTTTCAATTGGGTTGTCATTGTCTTATCTGGTACTTGCCTCTTTCTGCCGCATTTGTCTGGCCGTTGGGTTTCAACCACCCGATCTACCATTCCATCAATCCTTACATATCTGCAAGTCTTCCCCTTCTAAGCCCCCAACTGAATCTTCCCTCATCTTTCACTTATTTCTAATCCATTTAGTTCCCAAAATACCCTCTAATTTAATAAATTAGTTATATGTATGAAACGGAAATCGAGTTTTTTTCAGATTTATTTATTTATTTATTTTCCCGTTAGGAGCATCAACAAAATGTCGGACTTGTCACGCAAAAGCTTCTTCTTCCCTCCTTCAGCAAAGTTCAGTACCGTGGAGGTGGAGCCCATCATGGGAGACGTGAAGTCATGAACCATACAAATTGGCTAATTCCACCATGTGGGCATGTCAACTTATTCTCTTTTTTCATTTTTGTTTGTTTGTATAAGCCTTCACATGGGATATCTTACATAAAATATATAGACATCTTATAAATGAATTCCCATCTCCTACCCACAAGAACCCTACCCACGGCTGTACTTTGAATAGGCGTGGTGGCCACGGTAGAAGATCTGTATTTTGAATAGGCGTGGTTATCTAATTGGTTCTATTTTTCCCAAACCTGCTTTTTCTTCTAAAACCATTGATTTTGGTTAGTAACCGCTGAACCGATTGGTTAATTGTTCATACAGTTTTCACCATTTTTTCAAATTTTTTAATTTTTTATTTTTTTGGTCAGAACAGGCTGGCAATTCGGGTCAAACGGTCGGAACTGCCGTTTATTTAATCTATTTGCAAAAAAAAAGGGACAAAGACAAAATCCCTTAAAGAAAATTTCCTCAACATTTTATTTATCTCTTATTTTCTAAACACAGCGTTGGTAATAAAACAAACATATACATCCACCTTTGTCCAACTCCAATGGGCCAATTTATCACTCATTTTTCTAGGAATTAAAATCCGCCCCCCAAAAGATAGTTTCTCATAACGTCCCACAGCATATCTTCGCCATGTATTGAAAACATCTGATACTAATTATCATCAAGATAGTTTCCAATACACGGTAGGGTTGTTCTATGAGATGTGGAAAACTATGTATTTGAACTCTTGTTCTAGTTTAAAGTTAAATACCTCCCACTTTCCGCATGTTATTCATAAATCATAAGTAATCCAAATCCAATGAGTATTGTAAGAAGCCAAACATAGGAAACCCAGATCTACTTCCAGTTCTCTTGACATTTGAAAAGGCATTTGAGTGGGGTTTGGGCTCTACTTTAGAATCTTGTATAGTTTTGTTTTTGAGAACTGACGGTGTTTGTCCCCCGCTTTCAATCCATCAAAGTTCTACTATTTTTGTATTTGGCAATCAACACGAGTAATCGAACAAGTTCTAAAAGCTTGGCAAAATAATTCAAGAAAAAGAATGCGTTTTGTGTGGTTTACGTGAAAAGATAAAACGTTACTTAGTGAAATGTTGTTTTGCAAGATTAATCTAGATGCATACATGTGTTGGCTTCAATCCAGAAATATGAAGATGATCCCAAATGATGAAGTTGCTTCAAGAATGGATGCAGCCATGCAGGGTTTCCGTTTCGATAAAATTACAAAAAGAAGAATGTTAAGAAAGTGTATCACAGTTGTTAGATTAATATGAGACGTGACTCGTGAGAAGTAACAAATGCTTTCTTGGTTTTGAACCTGATCCTTACAATTTGCTAACAAATTAAATTGGTTTTCTCTATCTTATAATTAATTTGGATAGTGTTGCTAATAATAAATTGTGGTAAAAATAGTAAAGAAAAGGCAAAATAGAATTTATCAGTCAACGCTTTCCAATTCTGAAGTGTAGAAGATTTGCGGAGCTGTTGTTGAGAAATTGAAAGTTGCAGTAAATAGAAGGTGTAATTCGTGACATTTGATCATTTTCCTTAAAATCGCATTTGCTCCCTATGGTACAGCCGGGTAAATGTAAATCGGTCATCAAGATAAAATAACCCACAAGCTACTGGTATGTGTGCATTCGCTTACTAGACATCCACAAACCATCAAGAATGATGCTTAGAGATGGACAATTGACAATGATGAAAATTGTGTTGTGTGTACTAGTATGTGTAATTGGGTCGACCAATACTCTATTTATAGAGTGCTCTCAGTCACCAGAATGGACACAAATGTGTCATTTCATACAGATGTCTCTCTAGAACAGTGCACCTATTCGAATAAACATAGAGAGGAAGAGACACAAAAAAGAAATTGTTTAAAAGGAAAAATTAAATTTTAAATGGTTAAATGGTTACAAAATAAACAATCAAAAGGGTAAAATGTTAAAGTGATGCACGTGTGTACACACGTGCACGTGCAATCACACCCTGGCTCGGCCCAACTCGGATTGATGCGCATGTGTGTGTGAAACCCCCAACCCCCTTCACATGCATGTAGTGGTATATAGTGCTTTCCTCTAGGGGTGGCCACAAATCAAGCTTCTCACGAACTATTCGAGCTCGACTCGGTTTAAGCTAAGCTTTGAGTTAAGTTAGAGCTTGATATATAATCTTGTATGCTAATCGAGCCGAGCTTGAGCCCAATGAAGCTCGGCTCATGAGGCTCACGAGCCTAATCGGGCCTAGTATAATAAATACATAATTTTTTATTATATACATACATACATACATACATACACATATACATATATATATGTACATATAATAAATATTTTTTATTATATATAATAATATTTTATGTATAATATTTTTCTTTTTTATTTTTATGTATAATAATAAATAATTTTTATAATCCTTAACTTTTTGTAAGTAAAATAAAAAAATATTTTTATATGTATAAATTTTATTTTTAGAAAAAAACTAGGCTTAAAGTCGAGCTCGAGCTGAGCCGAGCTCGAACTTGCAAGCTTTGAACCGAACCGAGTCAAGCTCGAGCTCAAGTCTCTAGCTCGAGCCTAACACAATTTCAACGAGCCGAGCTCGAATAGCCAAGTATTCGATTCGGCTCGGCTCGGCTCGGCTCGAATCCACCCCTACTTTCCTCATACGGGTCCCTACCCATAGAGAAAGTAAGCTTACTAATATACTCAAGTCTATCTCTTTCCAAGCAATGTGGGACAAAAGCTCTTCACCTACATGCAAGAGGAGAGAAGAGAGAAAAGACAAAAACAAAAAAGCAAAGAGGAGGGAGATAAGATTCTTGAAATTTTGAATCTCCCTCCAACAATCCCCCACAAGATTCAAAATTACAAGAATGACCAAATAACCTGAGCATTTAGGTGAGAGAAGTATAAATGGTGATGTCCTTTGGACTTTAATCAACACTTAGGTATGACAAATTATGTTATAGAGTACGGGTAAAGTCAAACTCATTCAACCAATTCAACTCACAATTCCTTAGTGGTTATTTTGTTTTGGAACATTTTGACACTGTTCCCCTCTTGGAATTATGAATGCTTCAGAGAGTTAGCCCTTAAAACTTTCATAGAATCAGCCATACTTTGCACTTAGGTCAATTATTTAACGTACACTACACAAACTATTCTTAATCGATTAAGAGTTTTACACTCAACCTCCTCATTTTGTAGTGAGTACCATCTTATTTCAGCATCTGTAATGGGGCACAAATTGATAGTACTTTCCCAAGCCATCCAGTGATTCATTCTTACCCATTCAATGCCTCATAAACCATTTTAGAAGTTTGTAGTTTGGTTAACGAATCTGCAATATTCTTTTTAGACCATACAAACGCGATTGTACCTTCGCTGAGGTATTTTTTACCAAGTTCTGCCTTAGGAGGATATGCCTTCTTTTACCGTTGTAACTTTTATTCTTGGCTTTGGCTATCATTGCTTGATTATCATAATGGAACTGGCCGTGGACAAAGTGGTGTATTTGCTAGTAAATTCCTTAGCCACTCAGCCTTGATCGTTGCTAATTATAGTGCAATGAATTCAACCTCAATTGTCGAACTTGTATTATAGGATTACTTTACCGATTTCCACGATATTGCTCCACATTCAGGGTAAAGACATATGTGGAAGTACTATTCTTTGAATATGAAATACAATTCACATTAATAAAGCCTTCTAAATCAGGAGGAAAACCTGAGTATTGCAAATCATAATTTATGGTTCCCTTCAAATATTTTAATAATCTTATTAGAGCTTCCAAGTGTTCATTTCCAGGATTATGAGTATGTCGATTTAGTTTTCCTACAACTATTGCTATACCTGGTCTTGTGTAGTTCATTAAGTAGGACACAAAACCAATTATACTTGCATATCTCTTTTGTGAAACATGTTCCCCTACATGTTTTCTTAAGTGAATACTACAATTAAGTGGTGTCTTAACAGGTTTACAATCATAGTGTCCAAACTTTCTAAGTATACTCTCTACATAGTGTGATTGTGAGAGAATAAAATTTCCTTGTTGTTTATGGATTTTAACCCTTAGGATTACATCAACCTCACCCATGTCTTTGGTATCAAATTTGGATATTAAGAACTATTTTGTTTCTTTCACTATATCCAAACTTGTTCCCATTATCAACATATGATCAACATACAAGCAAATCATGACTCCTTTATCATGTACAAACTTGCTATAGACACATCTATTGGAATAATTTTTAATATACCCATTTGTGATCAACACACTATCAAATTTTTCATTCCATTGTTTGGGATTTTATTTTAAGCTATACAAAGACTTAATTAGTTTGCACACTTTGTTTTCTTGTCCTAGTACTATGAAACCTTCAGGTTGCTTAATATATAAAATTTCATCATCTAATTCCCCATTTAAGAAAGCTATTTTTACACCCATTAGATGAACTGCTGGTTTATAAATAAATGCTATTAGCAAACAAGACTCTAATTGTAGTTAAACCTTGCAACTAGACATGTTCATGGGCCGGGCCAGGCTTTTGCTCTTCATAAACAGGATTTTTATAGGCCCGAGCTCGAGCCTGGCCCAACCAATGAGCCTACAACTTGGGTCCGAGCCAGGCCCTGATAAAAAGCCCAAAGCCCGAGCCCGAGCCTGAAGCTCGACCTAACAGAGGACTCACCATTGGCGACTATGTTTGTCGGTGCTAAGTTCGCCGGTGAGCTAAGATTTAGACAATGAAAAGTGAAGTCAGTTCGCGTCTGAGAGAGAGAGAGAGAAAGAGAGAGAGAGGACTCACCGCCACCGCCGGTGCCTGTGTTCCCCGCCTTGCCAATGTCTAAGATTTGAAGAGGAGAGAGAGAGAGAGAGAGAGAGAGAGAGAGAGAGAGAGAGAGAGAGAGAGAAGACTCACCGCCGAGCTATCGGAGTTTATTGGTTGCGCCGATGAGTGTTCGCTAGTTCTGTGGTTGCCTGAGAGTGTGAGGATGTGATGTGAGTCACTATGAAGAGAAGAGAGGTTCGGCAGTTCGACTAACTCGAAAGAGATGAATGAGGAAGAGGGGTTACTTAGGAATTAGGATATTAGGATTTTTGAGTTTAACCTATAGGTCGAGCCAGGCCGGGCTCGAGTTGGGCTATTTTGGCAAATCCCGAGCCTGGCTCGAATTATTACGGGCTGGGATTTTTGGCCCGAGGTCAAGCTCGCGGGCTCAAATGTATGTTCAAGCCCGTCCGAGGGCCAGGCCAGCCCGTCGGGCCACCTAGCCCATGAACAGGTCTACTTGCAACCAAGGAATACATGTCAAAGAAATCTATATCTTTCCTTTTTCTAAAGTCTTTAGCAACTAATTTGGCTTTGAATTTATCTATTATACCATATGGCTTTAACTTTTTCTTAAATATCCATTTATAGTCTATTTCCCTAGTTTTAGGTGGAAGATTTACAAATTCTCAAGTGTGATTTGTGATCAAAGAGTATATTTCACTTTTTATGGTTTTTTTCCAAAACAATGCATCAGGGGAGGTTATGGTTTCCTGATAGGTTACTGGGTCTTTGTCTAATAGAAATGTGAATATTCTATCACCCAAGTTGGTTTCTTTCCTTTGTCTTTTACTTCTCCTTAAGTCTGATTCTTGATTACTGGAATCAACATTTTCTTGTGTAAGTGAAGTACTGACTTCTTGAGTAATTCGTTCCTATTCTTGGTTTCTGTGGTAGACTTGGGATGGTTTCCTATTTATTACTTCATTTTTCAATGGGAAGATATGTTCAAAGAATTTTGCATCTTGGGACTCAATAATTGTATTGTATTCTACAACATTTTTTATTGTTTTTATCACAAGGAATTTGTATGTTGCACTGTTTTGTGCATATCCAATAAATACATAGTGACAAGTTTTGGGTCCTAGTTTCTTTCTTTTAGGTTCAGGTATTCTAAATTTTGTTAAATAACCCCAAACTTTTAACTAGTTTAAGCTGTATTTCCTTTTATGCTAAAGTTCAATTGGTATTTGACATTTTTCTTGAGAGGTATTCTATTATACAGGTGATAAGTCGTTAGGATTTCTTCCCCCATAGGTTTAGTAGTACACTTGAACTAATTAACATAACATTCATCATTTCTTTTTGTGTTCTGTTAAGTCTTTCTACAACTAATAAGGGGTTGTAGTCTCATGTGTAACAATTCCGTTCTCTTTAAAAAAAATTCCTAATTGTTTTTTATCATACTTAGTTCCTCTGTTAGTTCTGAGTTTATTGATTTTCTTTCTTAACTGATTTTCTAATTCATTCTTGTAGGTTTTAAAAGCTTGTTTAGCCTCATCCTTTGTCTACACATTTATGTGTTTTTTTAGTGAATTTTGCTTCTACACATACTTGGCATTTTTTCAGTTTTAAAGCGTATAAGAAGTTAGGAACATTTAGAACTCCTAATTTACAAACCCATTTTAGATAAGGAGCACTACGATGTCCTAGTTTAGCATGCCAAATATTAAAAGATTCAATAATATAGGTAGAAGAAGAAGCAATCTTATTCATAATAATATTAGAAATATTTAATACAAACAGTCCACCAACATTATATCATTTTTCCAACAAATACATTGTTTTTAGCTAATACAACTTTGTCTATTTCAAATGTGAGATTCAGTCCTACTTTGTTGAAAAGTGCACCCGGCACCAAGTTTCTTCAGATCTCTGGAACATGCAACACATCATTTAGCATTAGGATTTTTTTCGAAGTCAATTTCAGGAGCACATTTCCCTTGCCGATGACCTTTGAAGTCTATGCGTTTCCCATGAATACTTGCTCTCCCTTAGTCTAAGTTGTGTACTCATAGAAATAGCCATGATTCCCACATATGTGCTTAGTAGCACTAGTGTCCAACACCCATTCCTTCGGTTTATCAACTACGTTTGCCTCGGTTACCATGCATGCAATAACATCCTCAGTCAAGTTGACTTTTGGTTTCCCAGAGTCTTTATTTTTTCGGTGACAATAGTTTTTCTTGTAGTGCTCAGGTTTACCACATACATAGCATTTTCCTTTCTTTTGTTGTTTCTTAAACTTTTGATCATTTTTCACATTTAGGCTCTTTTTGAATTTTGTAGTCATTTCCTCCACCATGTTGGTTTTGGAAAATTGATCTTTCTCAATTTTATCATTCTTTCTATTCTTTTCTTTAATTTTGATTCGGACCACTACTTGATCTAAAGTAGTGTCCTTTCTCTTATGCTCCATACTTGTTTTGAAATCCTTTTATGTATGTTGCAATTTTTTTTATGAGAGAATTGACAACAAATTCATCTGATAGTATCATGCATTTCTTTGTTAGTTCCTCCACAAGTACTTGAAACTCATCCGTCTTGGCAAACACATCCATGTCCTCCTTTATGGTAAAATGTAGGAAATTGGCTATAACATATTTTTTGTTTTCAATATTTCCAAAGAATATTTGTTGTCCAAATCACTCCAAAATTCATAAGCAAAGTTGTAGAAACAGTAGACATTGTACGGTTCATTGGACAAGCAATTCAAAATATGGTTCTTATAGAGGTGGTCAACCGTGAGTTAGTGTTTTGCAATAATAGAACAAGTTGGTTCCTCCATGTTTAGTGGGTTGAGTTTAGTCCAAGCGGAGGCTACCATGGACTATTTTAAGGAAAATAGAAGGTGTTGTCTTCAATGCTTGTAGTTGGTTCCATTGAATGGTTCAATCTTTAACAAATCAGGAATTGTTGATAGTATCTAGTTTTCCATGAAAGGGGTAAAAGAGATAGGCTCCATAAATGCAGTTTTAAGATTGTTGTAAAAATAGTAAAGAGAAGGCAGAATAAAACTTATCAGTGAATGCTTTCCAAACCTGAAATGTAGAAGAGTTGTGGAACTGTTGTTGAGAAACTAAGAGTTGCAATAAATAGGGGGCTAAGTCATGCCACTTGGTCACTCTCCTTAAAATTGCATTTGCCCTCTATGGTGCAATCGAGTTAATGCAAATCGGTCACTAAGATAAAACAACCCATAGGCTACTGGTAAATGCATGCTTACCAAACCTCTGTGAACCACCAAGAATGATGCTCAGAGATTGATGATTGATAAAGAATAAAATTATGTTGTGTGTACTGGTATGTGTTACTGGGTCAACCAACACTCTATTTATAGAGTGCTCTTTGTCACCTAAATGGACACATATATCCTTTCAAAGAGATGTCTCTCTAGAAGAAAATTTTTGAAAGGAAAAAAAATTAAATGGACAAACCGGTTAAGGTGATGCTACAAACCAAATGGTCAAAAGGGTAAAACGTTGAAGTGATGTGTGTGTGTACATACATGCAACCATGCCCTAGCCTAACTCAACTTAGCGCGCGTGTGTGAAAAGCACCCCAAACCCCCCTCACATGTCTGTAGTGATATATAGTGCTTTCCTCCTTTAGGTCCATACTCATAGAGAAAGCAAGCCTACTAATATACTCAAGTTTATCTCTTTTTCAAGCAATGTGAGACAAGAGCTATTCACCTACAAGCAAAAATAGAGAAAAGACAAAAGACAAAAACAAAAAAGCAAAGAGGAGGGAAGTGAGATTCTTGAAATTTTGAATCTCCCTCAAACATGAATTAAGTTGCATCTCTTAGCGGTGGCCATACTTGCGAAACATGAATCATTTGCTTCAAACTCACAAGAAGTTATTGGATTTTTTGAAAATAGTTTCATTGCAATAGTAAGCCATCGATGCATGTAAGGTGTAAAGGCTAGAACAAAGCTAGGGCCTGGGAAATCCTCAAACAGTGGGCTAGAGCTTTTGATATATGAAACCTTTTTACTTTATTTGAACCCGTTTACCTTAGTAACTTATCTTCAAGAATGAAAAGATAAGCAAATGGATGGAGCAAGCGCTGGTGGGAGAAATCAAATGGACTATGCAGTTTTTTTTTTATTATTATTGTAAAATATCATATATATGTAGAAACAGTAATGTTGCAACCCAAACTATAGCAAATATGGCTAAGCAACAAGGAGATTTTGCCATTGTCTTAGGGATTTGTTTTAGAGATCAAAAAGATTGGATCGGATTTGAATCCTGGTATATCCGAATTTGATCGGATAATATACAATTTATATCCAATTTGATCCGATGATTCCATTGAATATCACCAAGATCAATTCGAATTCGAAATTGTTACAGATGTCAAATATCCAAATATGATCCAATCCAATTTAATTTCTATAAAATTTAACAAATCATTAAAAGGAAAAGCATAATAATATTGTGTATACTGAAAAGCATTTTTCAATTATTTTTATCACATATATACATGTCTTGTTATAAAAAAATAAATAATATAAAAAGTTACAAAGATGCAATATAAACCCATTTATAATATAGGATTGAATAAGAGGGTGATTTGAATTCAACCCGACTGTTAATCAAACCCTATTATTTTATCCGTTCGGATCCAAAATTCTGATAGGGAATATCCAAATCCAACAAAATAGGATCAGATTTGAATTCGGATTGGATCCTGATCCGGTCTATTTGCACGGTTGCACCTCTAATTTCTTTCTTAGCCCTAGTTATTTATATACGTTATTTGCACAATTAATAAAATGTGTCTATATATATATGTTATTTATTTATAAATACGTTTATGTTGAATTTTTGTAATTTTTTATATTATTTACTTTTTCTAAAAATGCATGTATAAAATTATATGGTTGTAATGTTTTGATGCAGGGATAAGCTTCTATCAGTTATCTTCCTGTTAGATATTTGGATTGGATTGAATCAGAACGGATAATAGGATCCAATATTATTAGGCACATTTTATTAGTAGAGTAATGTTTTGATGAGATCCTTCTTAGTGGGTGTTTTTTTTTAAACCCTAAAACTTACTTTACATGAAGAGGTGACCATCTTAAAATTGTATTAACCATTACCAAAGAGAGAAATAAAATTATATGGGAGGGCGTAGACCACCTTGCCTCAGGGCCTATATACAAGAATCTCTCCCTAAATATCTTAACCCACTCAAGGTAAAGCTTCAATGAAGCAAACAAAAAATAAAACACCATTAATAAAACCTTACTGAAGGGATATTAAAGAAATCTTCTCTGAGTAACTACTTGAGACCTATAGGAACTTGAGAATATGAATAAAACAGATTTCATCTCTTTTCATTTACACCTCTTTTAACTAGACTAGAAAACATGCACATGGCAATTTTAAATGATGATGATGATGATGATATATGGGTACAAATTTTTCTATAGTTTTTTATTTCTATGTGTAAAATAATTCTTACTTATCACACTAATCATGTTTAATATGATACATATATAATATTAGAGATGTGTCCAAATGCTTTTTAAAAGAAATATTTATTTTTTTATATTTTTAGGTATTTTATCTTTTTATTTTTATTATTTAATTATAGCATCATGGATTAACCCATTTGACTTGGATGATTGAATTGCTTACGTACCCACCACCCACACATAAACAGTTTCATTTTTGGGCCAGTTTAGAAAAAAACACGGGTTTTATATTGTTAAAAATATATGACATGGATCTATTTAATACAACTTATTGGAAAAAATACCTTATTTAACGAGAGAATAGGAGCTAATACCTTAAATATAAGACTTAAGAAGAAATTGAATGAGGTAAAAAACAGTAGTTAAATTACAAGATCTTTCGTAATTTTAATAATAATATAGATAGATATATAGAAAACGATAATCATCACATTTGTCACCTTACACAGAATGTGATGGAACTAGGGCTATTAATGGGTTGGGTATGACCTGATGGACCTAAACTGATTTGGCTGGTTCTGGTTCCAGGATGTGTACCAATGGGTTAGTTCTGGTTCCTAATCTATTGTCCCAATTATTATTGGTTGGGAATGGTTCTACCCAGTCCCAAACCAATTTAGACCCTTCCCAAGCCATACATACATTTTAGACCCAGAACTGGATCGATTGGTTCTAGTGTCTGATCCAACTGAGGCCCTACTTGGTTCTGATTCCAGGATCTATATATTTTAAACCCTAATTGATTCTAGGATCGAACCAACTCAGACCCTAGAACTAATCATTTCAGTTCTGGGTCTAAAATATCAAACCTTGTAGGGTCTGATTCGGTTCTGGGACCTTAATATTTCTTATTGGATCAATTTCAGTTCTACCCTATCCCAACCCAGATCCGATTCTTTGACCACCCTAGATGGAATTCAATCTTCAAAGAGTTGGTGAGAAAATTGATCTTTTTAGTTGGATTGTGGAAATACTATCGTGGCTGTCATAATCATCCTTGAAACAAGTTTGAAAATTGTAAATAAGATCCGAGGGACCATTCGGAGTAAGAGCAAACCAACAATTTACACCAACAAATCTGCTCCTTGATTCGCTTGTCTATAGTCATGGGAATGTTGATTGACATAATGCCAATGTAACTTGCTTTTTGCTCTAAATACAACCTATTGCTTTGTCTACGTACCCAGGTGTCTTAGACCATCCAAAGTTTATTTTGATGGCTCTGAAGATGGTAGGTTTCTATTCTACCATATTCGATTACTATTTACCATGTCGAGCCTTGAATTATATGAATATTAATGAACAAGCTTTTTATATTACCTACCTGATCAGGAGGGCCCAATTTCTTTATTATATAACCTTCGATATTTTTACCCATTTATTATTTGATCATACAGTTCTACAGTCTCTCTCTCTCTACCTTCCCGTTCCATTGCAATGTCATTCTTCCACTTCCATTTCATGTGGTCAGGTTTCTGTTAGTTAACTCCTGTGGATGATAATAGCGTGGTGCCGTGGTCTATATATGTCCTTTTTCATTACTGAAAACAAATTGTCCAAGAAGTGTTAGGAACATAATTAGCAATTTTATGTGCTTTATAACATTGTATTTCGAAAACATAAAACATGTGAATAATTCAGGAAATATATATATAATACATAAATAATATTAATATTACTTTAAAAAACCTGGAATAATAAATTCAGGAAATTTTAGTTATTAACTTTAAAGTTTAAAATATATTTATATTTTTATACTTTTTTGCTTCTAAAACAAACATAATTAGATAAAATATGATTTATACTTATATGTAATGTGTTATATTATACTAGCGGGGACCCGTGCGATGCACAGTCTTTATTAAACCAAAGCTAAACAATATAACACATAAGATTATATGATTGTTTTATATTTTAACTTTTTAATGACCAATCCGATTGAATTCGACCCAAGTTGGTCGATTTTCTAGTATTTCCGATTAGTTTTGGCTCAGCAATTTTCCAACCCAACCAAGTAAGGTTAGTTTCGGTTTGGCCATTTGTAAACCTACCAAAACTAAATATAATATTTTAATATGAAAAAGTGGGGAAAATCTCATATTTCTTAGTCTAAAATATTTTATATCATAAATTTATTTTTTAATTTACTTATTAATAATACAACTGCAATTTATTAAATTTAAATTTAATTTTTAAGTTTAAATCTTATGTACAAACAAACCAAACCAAAAATAGACCCAAATGATACAACCCGAGTTAGCGGGTTTTTACTAATGGTCAGTCGGTTTCAAGTGACAAACTCCTGACCTAACTAGGTTGATTTGGTTGGCGAAACAACCTGCAACCAAACTGAACCAATCCTTGAACCCTTCTAGTTTTAACTAAATTAATAGTTTAATCTCTAATAAATAACAATAGTTTGATCTCTAATATTTATTGAAAATTTATAGCAAAAATAAACAATTATTAAAAATAAATTTATAATGAAAATACAATAGATATCTAATAAAAATACAATAAATATTGAAAATATATTAAATTGGTTAATAAATAGATCAATCTCAAATAATGATTTAACCTATATTAAATATTAATCAATAAATTATAAAAAAATATATAATTACTAAAAATAAATTTATAACAAAAATTCAATAAATTAAATTTCAAAATTTAATAATAGTTCTTTGATCTCCAATAATTATTAACAATTTTCTATTAAATAACAAAACAAAAATAGATTTATAAATAGTTATTGAAAACATAATTATTTAAAGTTATTTTCTTTAATTATTAATTGATATAACTGAAATTAGTTATTTAAATAATATTTTTATTTAAAATTTTAAAATATTAATTATTTACTGAATTTAATAATCCATAAAATTATAATTAGTACTATTATTACATAATTTGTTATTAATTTTGTAAAATATTAAATTATTATTAATATGAATATTATGAAATATATTATAATTATTTTTCTACTTTTAAGTTTTTTTTATTTATTACATAATTTCATTATTTTAACTATTTAAAATTTAGTCATGTCAAATATTTCGTTATTGAATTATTCAAATAATATGTAAAATATTTAAAATTTTATTTATTTTAAATTTATTACATAATATTAAATACTTTCTTATATAATTATTGAGCTATTTTTAATGTTTTGTTATTTAAGATATTTAGTTATTTATATATTTTAATAATTTTTTAATTTTAGATATTTATTATTTGAATAAAATTTAAATTTAATAATTCATAAAATTATAATTTATATTGTTACTACATAATTTCATGATGAATTTTGTAAAATTATAGAACTATTAATAATATGAATATTGTTAAATCTATTATAATGAACTTTTGTGTTTTGAATAAATATTTTAAAGTTAGTATATAATTTCATTTTAATATTTAAATAATTTTGAAATTTTTTAATTGAGACTTTCTTTAGATAGGTGTAGATAAAATGTAGGGGAGAGGATAAATAGGAATTAGAGATAGTTTAAGAGAGAATCTCTTTACTAAATTAGAGATAATTTAAGAGATAAATAGGAGTTAGACATAATTTAAGAGATAAATAGGAGTGAGATAATGTAAGAGATAAATAGGAATTAGAGACAATTTAGTAGGAAGTTGGGAAGGTGGTGCCACTTGGCTAAACATTAGAAAAGCAAATCCCTTTTTCTTTATGGTTGTTAGAAATAGTTAAGACTATGTTATTTCCTTATTGGTTTAATGGGTAATCAAGGCTCAAAGTATTGATACGTATCAACCTATATTGGTCGATACGCCCCTACAGAGGGTGTATTGGGGTTTTGACTGGTTTAGGGGGTGGACATACCTTAAACCGGCCCCTTTGAACCAGATTTGAAAAAAAGAACTAAAAAACTACCAATACGCCTCTACCAATGTATCATGCGTATCGATATTTTGAACCTTATGGGTAATTATATGGAATTAAAAAAAATAAAAAATTCAAAAATATAGAAAATTAGGAAGGGGGTTGAGTCATGGTGACGTGAACCGTCTTGTATATATATTTGCACATTTACATATAAAATATGTCAAAATATTCATATATTCATACTTCACGTTTAATTACTAACTATAATTAAAAGATTACAATCCTAAAAAAGGACAAAAAGAAAAAAAAACGCATAGAAAAAATCAAAAGCCCATCACTAGAGCATAGGGGTGGCCACGAGTCGAGCTTTTCATGAGCTATTCGAGCTCGGCTTGGCTCAGTTTAAACCAAGCTTCGAGCCGAGCTCGAGCCCAATGAAGCTCGCGAGCCTAATATAATAAATAAGTATTTTTTATTATATACATGCATGAATGCATGCATACATACATACATACATATATATAATAAATAATTTTTATTTTTTATGTATAATAAATAATTTTTATAATCCTTATTTTTTGTATGTAAAATAAATATATTTTTATATTTATATTTTTTATTATATATATAATAAATAATTTGTATAATTCTTAATTTTTTGTATGTAAAATAAAAAATATTTTTATATGTATATTTTTTTATTTTTTTTTAGAAAAAAGTTGACTTGCAGTCGAGCTCGAGCCGAGTTGAACTCGAACTTGCGATCTATGAGCCGAGCCGAGCTCGAGCTCAAGTTTGTAACTCGAATCGAACTCGAACCTAACTCAATTTCAATGAACGTAACTCAAATAACCAAGTATTCAGTTTGACTCGGCTTGAATCCACCTCAGTGGAGAACCCATGAGATCAATGGTTTAGATTGGCTGGACCTGGACGATAAAAATATCTCGACGTCGCTGAAGCATAGAAATCTCCCGTTAGGACGTCAGGGAGAAGATACAATTGAACCGGAATGAGCCCTCTAATTGAAAATTGGACTTTATTTTTTTTTTCTGGTAAACGAAAAATTATATTAGAGAAGAACAGTTTTTTTTTTTTTTCTTTTTGATAGAAGAGATCGAGAAATAGAATTAGAGTGATACTACAAAAGGGGTCTATCTGAGTCACGGCCATCCAGTCAAGCACCCACCTGATTCAAATTGGATTTGGAGTTGTTGACCAACGTACCCTGTTAAACAAATAAGTGAATGTATGGTGACTTGGGATGCACAACCTATTCAAAATTTCTAATCGGGCTCATCGAAGGACGGAAACAGCTGAGACAGTATTCTGTAATCAGTGGCATTATGCTATTTCTTAATGAAAATGAATTCTTTTTGTAAATCAAAATAAGTTTAAAAAATGAAGGTCATATTAGTAATTGACCGGAAAAGGTAGACAGTCACGATCACAATGCAGCAACTATTCTCGTTGTAGATCGAACACGCTGAACCGTCTTTCTTGGGTCCACCGTTCACCGCACCGGTTGTTAACCTCGGGCCTTCGGATGGGGGTATTTTGGTAACAATAGTCCATTATATGGGGGTCCGCTTTGTTTTCTCTCCCTATATATATCTTTTATCTTCATATTTAGGGTGAGCATTGATCTCAGCAGAGACTAGCTAGAGAGAATCACGGCTGCTGAGAAGGGGAGGTGCAACTGCTTGAGAAGGGGGTTCAGACTGCAGAATCGGATTAAGGTGTTAATTTGCTTCCCCTCCTTTTAATGTTTCTTGCTCAAATGAGTATTCCAACTGCCACTTCTCTCCGATGCTTATAATGCCACTTTTCGCATTATATTTCTAGCTATCTGCTAGACCTGGTACTGCGATACTCATCTGAGCAAGCAACGTTAAACTGGAGGTAATTTATCCTTCTACCTCTTTCAAAAACATGCTTAGCCTGATTTTCTCTATGGATGAAGCACCAGATAAGCTCTCTCTCTCTCTCTCTCTCTCCCTCTCTCTGTGTGTTATCTACCGGTCAAACTAAAACAAATATTTCGTAGTAAAAGAAATGAAGTCATAGTAAAATCTTTATAGAAGAGTTTCAGTATGTTGGGGAGCTCTGCTTGTATGGAGCCAGGAGCAGTACGATAGAATAAAGGAGAAATTTCTGAGAAGTAGAGGAGCATATCGGTGAAGGTGAACTTCCCCAATCAATATTCAAGCCCTCAACCTGTGTGCTACTGCCAACTGGCGTATGGTTAGAATGTAACCCCAACAAGCCTTCAACCTGTTGTGTTCTTTTTATATATATTCTCTTTCAAGCATCAATCACGTTTCATTTCTGTGCAGTGCAGGGTCGTGACACGCAGAGATCAACATGTCCAGGAAAGAGACCGGGTAAGCCTAGGTTTGGCAATTTTCTTGTCATCCTCGAGAGAGATCATAAGGAGATTTGAAGGGTTTTCTATCATCATCTTTGCTACCAGATAGCCGGCGATGCTCCACGTCTGGTATTTTCTAGCTTGTTTTCCAATGTACCGCCCAGTCTTACCGTCGTAGTACTCTGGCCACCCGTCCTTGGAAATGCGTTGCTCCACCAGCTCTATGGCTCTCTTGGCTATCTGTGGCCTACCGCACTTGATACACGCCGCCGTCAGTAGCCATAACAGAACTGCACCCCACTACAATGCATCAATACATCATATTATATATATATATATATCAACAGTTCTTTATTCTCAACCCCCATTCTAAACCAATAAGGGGAGCCGGCGGGCGGCTAGTTAATAGCTTCACTATTATGTTCGAGAGAAACATTTTTGGCTTTTCTTCCCCCGACCTTCTTTTTTCTCTGGCCAATATCCCCCTTCCCCCAAGAAAAAAAAAATCTGCTATCAAGTACCAACTAGTTCTCACATCCCTACCCACAGGACATAAGACTCTTTTCATTCGTAGGAAAATGTTCCCAATACACGGTGGCAGTGTTCTGTGGGTATAAATGTGGGAACGAAGTAATCGGTAGCAGATCCGGAGATATCCGAAATCGGATTAAAAGGTAATTGTGAACACACAGTAATTATTCTGTAAATATTTTTGACAGCTGTATTCAAATTTTGTTTAAATGATTTCAAGAATAATATGAGTATATGTAAATCAAAATAGTCCGGATCAAGTCCCATCATAGCGTCACAAGTGTCACCAACAAGGCACTACAGCCGTAAATTAAGAACATCTCACCACGAAGGAACAATGGAGATGTTCCTAACATCCCGCTGTAGTGGCATGCTGGGACAAAATTCACAACTCTTAATGACAGGCCACAGGTGTCACAAAATTTCCTAACTACCAATTCAAAATATCTACCTGATTCAAACTCGTTTTGTTTTGCTGCAGTTCGAATCTACACTTAGGACCTTGTACTGAGGCGTTTTGCGGCAAATTGGATCTCTTACTCTTGCGGCCTTGTACTAAGAGTACACTAACCAATGAAAATCATCAAAATTCACTGGGGGGTATCGACACTAACCAATGAAAATCATCAAAATTCACTAGGGTATCGGTACAGCAGCTATACCTGGGATATATTCCCATTATGGCCACGGTAAGTGGGGGTTTTAGGAATAGGTGGTGGGGTACCCAGCCTAATGTGTAAAATGTTGTAAAATGAAAAAGGGATAATAAGGTAATTTTGGGCCTTAATATCAATAAAAATAAATCTTTTAATATAATTTCTTAAATAGATTAACTTTTTAAAAAAGATATAAAGAAGGGAAAAAACATTTCATTTTCTTCTTCCACCAAACCACTTCCGCCTTTAGTGTTGTGTGGGAGAGAGAGAGAGAGAAAGAGAAAGAGAGAGAAATAAGAAGATGAACACCTCCGGTAACACTAATCCATCGCCGCCTCCGCCCACCTTTGGCAATGTAAATCTACTGCCCACCTTCGCCTCTGCCTCGCCTACTTCCGCCCACCTCCGTCTGCTTCGATGACCAAGAAGATGAAAATCTCCAAATCGACCTCCGCCCCAGTCCCACGATAACTTCAACTCGTCTAACATTTTTACAATGCTCTCGATAATATGATGATATTCTTCAATGCCAATGGCAAGCAAATATAGAAACAAACAAACAAACACTACTTTTGCTTTGCAAATATCAGTGAGAGCATTAAGAAGGAGACCAAAGACCATACAAGTAAATATCGACGGTGAAGGAGATCGGAGATTGGGAGAGAGAAACAACTAGAGATGCCAAAACTCTAGAGCAAAAACATGGAGGCTTTCTTCATCAAGTTGGACAGTGCGTGTCGTAGTCGCCCTCTGGTAGAACAATCGAAGAGCTTGCTCCCATCTCCGACCATTGCTTGTATCATGATCTTCTCCAAAAACTATTGGCCATAGTCAGAACAAGAAGGTGAAAGTGGCGACCAAATCAGTATAGCCTATGCCCACGTATCTACTGAAAGGGTGCTTGAGAATGAAGGGCCAAAACAGTTGGGCAATGACCAAAGTAGTACCAGTGCCATGGGCTCCGACGAGAAGGTTGAGCTTGGCTAGAGCCACCATGTGCATCCTCTCAGCTTCTTTGATGAACCCGAGAGAGTTTAACAATGGTTTGGAGGGGGCGGAAGTGGTTTGGAGGAGGAAGAAAATGAACAGTGTTTTTGCCATTCTTTGATGTATTTTTTAAAAAGTTAACCTATTTTAAAAATTATATTAAAAGGTTTATTTTTATTGATATTAGGGCCCTAATCTCAATGAAAAACAGAAAAGTAGACCCACTGCAGATTTTTGAATTCCACTGCAGACCAATAAACATTCAAAGTGTCAAATACTCCCACTTTATACACCAATGTCCGCCTGTAAATTAACATCAATTCCGAACTAGCACCTACCCCAACTGTACTTTGGGCCTAAAAATTTTGACCTTAGGCTGAACCGTCATTCTCCCATAAAAAACCATCCAATAAGTACCAAATTTTTGAAAAACAAGGATAAAATTACATTTACCGTGACAACTGTTTAGTCTTTTATAAGAGGAGCCAAAGTTTTAGGCCTAACCTTGTCATATGACCGTAGGAGCAAAAACTTCGCAAAATATTATCTGCCACCTCACCTAAAAGTACCAATTTTTTTTTCTCAAAAAAAAAAAAAACGATTCCAGTGATTTTTGAATATCTAAAGCTCAGTCAAAAAGACAAAATATTATGTCAAACCTTGTGCCTTATTAAAAATAGGGTAAATTAGAAAGACCCCCTCTAGTTTTGTTTTGTGGCAAAGTCCCCCTATATTATGACCGTGAGATAAAAACCCTCTTCCATTAACTTTCCGTTGAAATTTGTTATTACAGTATTTTTTTAATCTCCATATTACCCTTGTAATAAGAAAAATACTATTCATCTTCCCTAACCTCGAATACACGAACAACAATGGCGATAAGGAGAGAGAAAGAGAGATCAAGGATTATTGCCGCAATTGTTCTCTACCTCAGCAATATTTTCCCCTCACTTTGTTCATCGCATCTCTGTATTTTTCCTCAGCATCATATCCGATTTTGTCCTTGACATGTTTACAGGAGTGAATCACTTCGTCTCGCGCGGAATTGTCAAGTCTTCGAAGAGGGCCTGGACATAGACATGGCTTATTCTGAGAGGTTGTCGATCTCCCTTTCTCTCCTCCCCTATAGCAACCAGAAGAGCAACCCCTCCTCCTCCACTTCCATTGTCGCCTCCGCCTTCAAACCCGTCATCGACTTTCACCGCTGCAACTGATTGCAACGGCGAATTCAAACTCAGCGGTGGCGAATCCACCACCGGCCTCTCTCCCTCTCTCTCTCTCTCCATCTTTGTTTGGAATTTTGGAAATTAATTTTGATTTCGTTCACTTGGGTGATAGACACAACATCTACAGAGGCAACTGTTGGATTTTAATCTCATGAGAGATTAAATCCGATGGGTTTGATTGGTCAATTATATGAGAAATTGTACCTGCACAGTTGACTGAAAAATTAGCTTTTCTCTTACAAAACCCAATTTTGAACTTGTCCCACATTAGAAAATTATAAGCTTTGTTTTCAGTATTTTAATAAAAGCTAATTTACACTCCTTAGAAATAGTAAAGGAGAGTATAGGGGTTTGATACCGTGCAACGCGCAACAGACCGGACTAAGAGAGAGAGAGAGAGAGAAAGTGGATTTTGAAATTGTGTATTTTTGAAGTCCGATTCATGCTCCTTAAATAGTTTATGAAGAGCTATGAAGAAAAGGTAGGTGCCACTTCAAAGAATGCAACTTGAACAATCACAGTTTCAAACATTGTGACTACTTAAAAAGTAGTTAACAGTTAATGATTGTTAACTTTGAATTGTATCTCGTGATCACACCAGATTGAATCGTGACCGTTGATCTCATCAACGATGATCAATGGTGATCATCGCATCAAAACCAAAGCTGCCCTTCGCGAGCCACGCGGGTGCAAGCAAAGTGCACCTCTAAAGCGCCTCATTGTGCCATACACACGCGCAGTCTCACAGAATGTTTCTTCGGAAATTCTTCAACTTTGTTGGTTGTAGATTCTCGCCCAAGGCTCTGTTGTATCCCGGGAATGGATTTACTTGTAACCCAACAACAAACTCAGTGAAACTGAGTGGGGGCAAATAACGTTCTAAAGATAGTGTCTTCAGACGCGCCTCAGAGCTTCTCCTCCAAAGTTACAGTGACCCCATTTCCTCTTATCGTCTGTAACAAAGGCTTGTACGTGTTTGCAAGGATCGAACCGTTTGTGACCTTGTATCATCACGACCTGCCACAAGAACTAGAGGACAGATATGGGGGATGGCTGAGCCCCTACAGTAAGCCTTGAACATTTGGTTTCTCCTATCTGAATCTCGTTTAGATTTTATGAAATATAAAACACAAATTTATGGGGAAGTGTGTTTGTTTCTCACTGTCACAAATCTTGTTATGAAGAGATAGAGTTTGAATGGAAATAGAAAATGGGATTTTGATTTTGTTGGTGCTTATTGTTACAGTAGGGAAGATTTTGTGTATTTTGCGAAAATCTGTTTTAGGAGCTTCAGGGATCTGGTGAAGTTCTGGAGTAGCTTGAATGAGCCCAATGCGTATGCTCTTTATGCGTATCTCATGTGACTATATCCACCAGGCCATTGTTTGGAGATTGAAGTTGTAAAATCATCATGAAGGATCTCGATTCGCATAGTAAGAAACCTCTGGGGGAGGGATTTGAAGGAATAACTGTTAAAATTTGGGGAAAAGGAGAGAACAAGACTCTGTAGAATCTGCTGCATTTGGGTTTTGGAGCACTCCCTATAGAAGGAAGAAGAGAGATCGGGGGAGAAAGGGAGAGAGAGAAATGTGGATTATTGTTGATGCTGTTTGTGTACTATGAGTTGGAGAAGATGAACAATGTTTTTCTCTCAATTGTCTATAAGAGTAATATGGGGATTAAAAAATATTGTAACGATAGATTTCAAGAAAAACTAATGAAAGGGGGTTTTATCTTACAGTCATAGTATAGGGGGGGTTTTGTCGCAAAACAAAGTACGGAGGTCTTTGTCACAGACCCCATAATAAAGGGGGTCTTTGAAATTTACCCTTAAAAATATTAGCTTTATAAGGTAATTGGTAAGGTCTCCTATTGAGAGTTCACATATCCGAGGAGAGGCTGCCCCACAACGCCCCACAACACATTTTCGCCCTGTATTGAAAACATTTCTTGTCATCACTATCATCAGGAAATATTCTCAATACATGGCCGAGATGTACTGTGGGGCGGGTCCTTATGGGGAGGAGATGTCTGGCCACCCGTCCTTGGAAATGCGTTGCTCCACCAGCTCCCGTGGGGAGGAGTTTACATCTCCTCCCCAACTCCTCCCCACGAGAGGCCGCCCCACAACGCCCCCCAACACATTTTCCGCCGTGTATTGATCGATATAAATAAAAATAATGATATATTGAAAAATAACTTGGCATCGTTGAGCTGTCAGGTAACATTTGGTGGTTGAATTGATAGGTTCTCTAGCCACCCATTGTAGAGATACGGGATTAGATCCCACTGCCAGCAGGTTTGGAGGGTTTAGGGGATGGGGATGGGTTACCCCTCCCCTTTAGCCTACAAATCCAGATGGATGGTTGAGATCACTAGCGGCATTGATATTTCCTGATGCGGTCCTTTGTTTTAGACCCTCCAGTTCTATACCAATCATCTACAATGAAACAAGTTTCAACGACATAGGAGAGGCTGTAGAATTACATAGTACATTCATGACTTACCTGGCCAAGACCCGCCGTTATGGTAACTCCATCGTGTGTTCTTCGGATCACAGCCGGTGACGATCCTCCACTGGTGACCCTCCAGCGCTGGATACACGATCTTCAAGGGCATCTCTCCTATCAAGTCCTCCCACCGCTCCTCAAGCAGATCCATAATGGCTGTGGCCTGCTGCGGTGTGGCCAAAGAGCTCAAGATCGCAATGCAATTGCCGACCAAGAACCATCGGAAGTCCATGCGAGCTGGGCTGACATTACCAACGAAATACCCACCTCGTAAAGGCATAAAATCGAACACCCAGTCAGGAATGGAGTCGGGGATGACGTTGAATTTGTTGACAGCAGTGTGGGAGTACTCCTCGGTGCGGTAACGGTAGATGTTGTTTAGTTGGGTGAAGTCAAGCCAGAAGTAGGTGCGGATGTGGTAGCTCAGGGCTGTGACCCGCTTGTCGATCCTCTCTATCAATTCCTTGCCGCCACTCTCGGGCTTTAGCATCTGCCTTGCGCACCTAAGTGCAAAGAAGAATAGGGCCTGGATCTCTATTGAGTACCCATAAATGCCCTGTTTCACGTTCCGAATTCCAACAGTAAACTGTCTGGGAAAAAAAAATCTTCAACACAGCATTTGTTTATTTTGGAATTACAAACTTCAACTACGATCGATTTTGCCATCATTAGTCATTAGTTAGAAATGAAATGGTAGAATTTTTGTTTTCTATGATCGATTTTCCCACAAGGATTAGGGAAATAGAAAAAATTGTCATCCTAGCTAGGTCTTTCAAGACAAAATCTTTTCCATGATCTAAGGGTGTCAGTAGAATAATAACAAAGGGAACTTCTTGGAAATCCAAACTGAGGGCACATTTGTTCATTAAAAATAATAGGGTAAAATACAAAAATTCCCCTAAGTTTTCATTTTTACAAAAACCTCCTCCATAGTATTAAAAACCTACAATCACCTCCCTCGTGTGTCTTGGACGAAAAATGTTGGCCAAATGCATTAAGTTTATAATAATCATTTTACCCTTATATCAATCAATTCATATGAAATTTATTAAAATACCTCCAAAAAATTCTTTTTACTTTTCATTAAAAAATTCCCCAAGTTAGATGAAAAGAATAAAGTAATTTTACTTCACCAAAACTTTAGGTCTAGTGAAGTCTAAAAGGGCAAATCTAGCATTTTGAATTATATTGAAAGATGTCCTAATAAATTGTAGGGATGATTTTGTAACTTTGAAGTATTCATTATTGAGACCAAGATTCAAAATATCAATATGTTCGATACGCAAGTAGAGGCATATCAGTTGTTTTTTTTATAATTTTTTTTTTCAAATCCGATTCAGAGGGGCCGGTTTAAGGTCCATCCACCCCCTGAACCATTTAAAACCCCAATACACCCTCTGTAGGGGTATATCTAGAAACTCCTGATAGAATATATATCGGCGGATATATATCGATTTTTTGAACCTTGATTGAGACAAAGATAAAAGAAGGTAATTGCAAGTTTTTGTAAAACTATAGGAGAGGATTTTTGTTAAAATAAAATCTTAGGAAAGGTTATTACGATCGTACAGAGGGAGGTTTTCATATTTTATCCAAAAAATAACTAACACATCAGCAAACTTATATTATTTTTGTATGATATGGTAAGTTGTTTTTGTTTTCAAAAATAAAATCATTTATATTGGCGTTTGGCGAACACCTCCCGAGTCCTGAGTGAGCATGGACTTATTAAGTCACCCTGACTAGCAACCTGTCTCCCACTGTATTTAGACCAAAATCTTGGGTTTAAAAAAAAAAGGAAAAAAAACATCTAACAATATTTTGGTGTCCAAGATACCAGACCAAATGGGAGATTCGTGGTTCTGGAGCTTGCCAACTATACGAAGAATAAAAACTTCCTTTCTTTCTTTCTCCTCCTCCTATTAGTAAGCTCCAAGACTCAACTATTGAGGGAGTGTTGTAAATTTGCTTTTCAGAATAATATAAAAAAACAATGATCACATCAGAAGAGTCAAATTGTTTTTGATGGTTTGACAATGCTTTTGTTTTAAAATACAAAATCATGCATATGAAAAAGCACTCTCTTCAAATCTTCAATATTGGTTCCAGCTACCGGGAGTGCTGGGAGGGCCGGAGGGTGTACTATCTTTGACATTTTTTGCACAAAGTGCCTCTCACATATTCAAAACATGCTTTTTATGTTTATCAACCCCAGGTACAATGACAAACACCCTTAAATCATCCCAATTAGAAATATGGTAATCATCATTATATGCACATTTATTTATATACTTCAAAGGAGTTATTTCATATCATCGATTTACATGCAGAGACATAACTTTCTTTTTTTTTTTTGTTATAATCCTTCTAAGCAGAACATTCCTAATGCAGTCCGGATTTCCTACTAACTTCCCTCTATTCCCCTCTCTACTAATCCATTAAAATTATTCCAGCAATGTAACGATTGACTAATGTCTTAATTAATTCCTCCGTTAGTTATTATTTTAAAGAAATACCTATTTTTATGCATTAATTAAATATTTTTAAAAATAAAAATATAATAATTTTGGGTGGTCTGTAACTAGGAGTGCTCATGGTTTATCCGAACCGTGGGCTTTTTTTGTGAACCGATCAGTAGTATCAGCTTCTGGAAAATCGGTAATTGGAATTGAACCGAAACTAGATGGCTAACCAGTTGATCGATTCGGTTCATCGGTTTTTTGACTTTATAATATTTATTAAAAGTATATATAAATATTATAAATATATATAAAATATTATATTTTAAAAAATAAATAATATATTATATATTATAAATATATAATGCATATTTATTAATTTATAATATATATATAGTATACATAAATATATAGAAAAACATGTATACCGGTCGGTTCAGTTAACTGCCGGTTTTTTAAATTGGCTAACCGAAACCAAACCGGTACCTTTAGTTTTTTAAAAACACCGAACCAACCGATTCGATTAACCGATTTTTTGTTCGGTTTCGATCGATTTTTTCGATCAGTTCGGTTTTTCAGTTTTTTTTGCTCACCCCTATCTGTAACTCTTTTTCCATGCATGAATTTGCTTTACTAGGCTTAGAAAAGAAATAAAAATAAAAATATCTATTTTAATTATATGCAAATTTCCCATTCTCTCTTTAATTATATGCAAATTAATTCTCTAAGCCTAGTAAAGCAAATTCATGCATCAGAAAAAGAGTTACGGACCACCCAAAATTATTATATTTTTATTTTTAGAAATATTTAATTAATGCATAAAAATAGGTATTTCTTTAAAATAGTATCTAACGGAAGGATTAATTAAGGCATTAGTCAATCGTTACACTAGATAGGACTTAGTGACATGGAATAATTTTAATGGGTCGGACTGTTCCTAATGATAGATCTTTACTATCGATTAGGGTGTCAATTAGACTGGATTTGGTCTAATTCGATTCAATCTAATGTGAGTCCATTACAAATGGATCAGGTTCAATCCAATTTAATGAATATTTTGGCCCATTTTGGATCTGTCTAATTTAATGTTTAGACCGTTCAATCTGTTTAAATTGATTTTAACTAAATTAATTCTAATCCAAATCTAGTCCATTGACACCTAAATTTTAATTTTTATCAATGGATCAGATATTGGCTTAATCCAACTCAATTCAATATAAATTTATAATGAATGAACCAAGTACAATCCAATCTAGTAAATACTTTGGACCATTAAGTCCAAACTGGTCAAATTCAATGTCTTATTAGTTCGTCCAATCCATCCAAATTGATTTTGATTTGGAAGGGTCCAATCCAAAAACAAGTCCATTGGCACCTCTATTATCGATCATCGGAACATGGGATAGGTCACAACTTTATTTATCCCCTGCAGTCATAAATGGATCCTGTGTCCCCATATGGGTCCGGGAAGAGAGGATTTGACTAAAACTTGAGTCTGGGGACATGAGACTTATGGGTCTGGGATACACAGAACAGTGTCGGGGCATTGAAATGCACCATCAGATGGGTATTACATACATCAGCTGAACCAATCAGTGATGTAAAGACTGATTTTGCTACTGTTGTAACCATAGTTGAGACTTGGGACCCATGTATTATCTATCTGCTGTTTTCTTGAAGAAATAAGGCATGTAGCAACCTATGAGGCCCAGACTTGTATACCTATCATGTGTCCCAGATTTAAGATACACTCATAAGGCCATAACATTGAGCCATTTAGGAGGCTAGGGCTTCTGCATTGGAGGCAAGGTGCGTTGATTCAATTGTGGTGGTTGAGCACCCATGTTCCAGAGGAACTACCTGAAGTAACTTTCTATTTCAATTGTGTTTTTTTGTATCCGGAGCACAGTGATTGATTTTCCAGATTTTTGTCAAAAATAGCTTCTGGCATTTCTGTACGAGGCCAGCTCAAAACACCAGAAGCCGCATCCAAAAGCCCTCCGAAACTGGCACTAAATTGGGCTTCAAATATCTGGGCGATTAAGGGCAAAACTAAATTGGGCGATTAAGGGCAAAGGTGAGCTCTGTCGGCCTATGGATATTACACAAAACGATACCTAGCCCATTTGATAAAAAATATTAGATATAAAATATAAATAATTAAAAGAGGGAGGTGGAGGGGATAGGGGACTATGGGAGTGAAGAGAAGAAAGCTTACCATCCTTCTGTCTATCATGCTACAGCCATCCGCGCATAGTAGAGTTGGAAAGGTGTGGAAACCATCAGCAAGGCAAAGGTTCAGTATTAACCTCATCCCCCTTTGCATCTCGGCCATCTCAGACAGCGTACGATCCCTTGTGCACTTGGTATACGACATGAGAAGAATAATCCACCAGAACCCTGAATCAACAGGTGCCACTCTCCCAATCGCACTCCCCCCAAAATCCGCTTCCAAAGTGTCTTTCCCACGGTGTGAGTCATACTGGATCTTGAAACTAGCAGGCATAACACCTTCACCAAGAGTGAAGTTGTCGATCCTCTTTTCCCAACCTTGGAGGTAGAGGGTTTTCAACAAGAAGTTCTTCACGATCTCTGGCTCTGGCTGCGGTTTCATTAGGTAGGCTAATCCACTAGGCACAAAATCTCTCACGAACACCTGCCGAAAAATAAAATGGCCAGTTGTAAATAGATTGTTGTACTTCATTAGCTTTTGTACCTTAGAACTTAGAAGCATTACATTATAAAACTAAGGCTGTGTTTAGTTGCAGTGTAATTTTATTTGCACTAGTATAAATGCATGAAAGTACAAATAAAAAAATGTAAATTCTCATTTTTAATTTTGTTTTGGATTTTATTTTATTCTGCTCCATATCTTAATTTATTTCATTTACTCTGCAATCAAACAAAATAAGCTAAAATTTAAAACAAAAATAAATCAGAATTTACACTTGAACCATTTGTACTGTCATAATTTTGCACCAGTGCAATTTATTTACATTACAGCCAAACACAGCCTAAGGGGTCCTCTCTGGAGCACAGTCTGGACCTGCAAACTGATCAGGTTCAAATTGGATATGCGTGGATAATATTTGGGTTCAAATCGAACCGGTTTCAGATATTGCACACCACTCATAAATCATTCTAAAACTGGTCAGAATTACAGATGCCCCGCTACTTTACTAATAAATATATCTTCATTTTACTAGTAAATACTTAGATATAAGTACTGCTGGATTTAAATGGATACCATTTGCAACCCTAACAGAGAGGAGGTTGAACTAAAGCTAAAGCTGTTGAATTGAAAATTCCTGGTGAAACTTATCGATACAAAAAAAAAACCTCCGAACCTGGCCAATTTGAAGAAGAAATTCTAATTTTTTTTACCATTTTCATCTCTTGTTCGCTCATAGAAGGCCACGGGCTGTGACTTGTGAGTGGTGGGTTTTATAAGCTTGCAAAGATTAGCTCCAAATATCAATTCCCAGTTTTTCATCAAGCGATCGAACTGTAATCTAGTCTGAATTTTCTACCCACGACAACAATTCTGTCTACACCTATTCATAACAATTACATATAAGGAACATCTCATCCTCTTACATATTATTATGCATGGGGAGATATTTCTAATGCACTAAGGTAATGTCTTTGTGGGTAGGGGTAGTTAGAATTTTTCTGGGTAGGAGATCTGGAGTCACCAACAAGGCAAAAGCAGAATGTAATTGGATCTTAATCTTGTATTTAAACCGCATTAGACATGGCTAAACCTAGAGTTTTTAGGCCCAGCCCAAATCCACCTAAGCAAGGCTGGGTTGTGTGAATTCGGCCCGGCTTAGTGTTTATCCACCTATATGTTTCATTTTCAAGCAATTTCGCTACTTATTAGACAGTAGTCATGCTCACAGTTTTGTATTTTGAGAGGAGTATAAATAGAAATATGTAGAGTGCACAATCAAAAAAAATGTAGAGTGCAAAATCTTGTATTTTGTATTATCTTATATATATTTACACAGTTGTATTTGTGCTCTTCTAAACTTGGGATCACCTACCAACAAAACATGAAAGCATGTTCCAACACCTTTCTAATATGGTCCAACACCACACATCTCACCATGAGACTGAGACGACCATAAAAGTGGGATCCGCCCTGATCAGATGTGTAGTGTCAGATGATGTTGAAAGTGTGTTGAAACGTATTTTATTGGCAGGTGATCCAGACTCTCCAAACTGAATTTAATAAAATTTTAGAAAGCCTTGATGCAAACAACAAAGAAATTAGTTTTGAAATCCATACAACTGATTTACGAAAAAAACAAAAACAATGCAATTGTCATTGATTTAATGATTTACATTTTTTTTTTGTAAGCATGATTTACATCGGGTTGGTACTTGGTATAAGACTCGCTATAAATCTATTAGCAGGGGGTCTTCATCCTCAGTAATGGTGGTTTTTATGGTTTTCCTTTTGTTGCTTTGTTTTGTTGGTGTTTAGTTTCTGTGTTTCTTTGGCTGTTTGTTTTGTTGTTTCTAGTAATGAATGTTATTAAAAAGTAGGACGATAGCGCCTTCAAAGCAAAAACGACAATGGCGCGAAGCAGATCTTTAACTATTTACAAGCAGAGACAATGGCGCGAAGCAGATCTTTAATCTCATCTTTACAGATTTATTAACAAACGAAGCAGATCTTTAACTATTTAGACGAATACAGGCAGAGACAAAAAATATCCAATAGAGAAACTAATCCACACATGAATACAGCAGAAGTGACCTCGTGCTGAACCGATACTAACCCGAGATCAACAAGTGATCAATAAGACGTCACAATAAACTATGCAACTTTGAATTCAATGACATGAGAGAGAGAGAGAGAGGTGTGGTAGTATATACCTGGTTATAGTTCAACGCGTCGGCGCTAGGGTCTAGAGCGGCGAGAGTTCCAATCGGCTTTCCCTTGTAAAAAACAACCGATTTCGTCAGATTCTCCCACGCTTCATCCACTAAGCAAGTATTCTCCGCATTCACCTGCGAGGCATTAGTCCGGTTTCCCGGTGACAGGTGGCTGTCCATGGTGATGTGAACGCTGGGCGATGGCTTCAATGACGGGATCCTGGTGAGCTTCTGATCATCCAAGCACTCTTCGGAGTTTAACGTGATCACAGGCTCATTCTGCCTTTCTGATTCCCCGTCCGGGAGATGAGATATTTCGAGTGAAACGTGGTCTGCATCCGAATGATCCGAGCCGGTGAGTGAAGTTGGGGAAGACGAAGCCATTTCACGACTCACGAGAGAGAGAGAGAGACGAAGGGGGGAGAGGGAAGCGCAGTTTGTAAAGTGTCGAGGAAATGTAATGCCCACAATTAAGATCATATCATGTACGGTTGGCCGTTAAAGCGAATCAGGGAAGAACATTACCTTGTACTTGATATTACTGAAATACCCTTACTGAAAAGTAGCCACTTGGCACCTGCCATGGATTTAGAGAAGGTATTTGGGGAAAGCAGATTTGATGCTCATAAATTTGTAGAGACGCCGTTCTCATAGCCCTTTTCAGCCATACAGTAAGAACATCTTCAACTTGTATCTTTTTATTCATAGAGGTCTCCCAATACACGGCTTAAAAAGACTGAAAACGGTGTGAACACAAATTGATGAGACCAAATCCGGTTTCGTATTTGGGTTATTTCGGATTTCGGAAATAGTTATTGTCCCGACTCTCCATCGTGCTGTCCGTGGCTTGGAGTATGAGTTCTAGTGTGATGCGCTAGCTAACCTATATATACATGTTTTTTATAAAAGAATAAATAATATAATAAATTTATAAAAATATAATATAAATAATATATTTATAAATAGGCTCCATCTGATCCGACCAGGGTCATCCCAATTCGACCAAATCGATTTATTAACCGAATGCCATGGTTGTTCAAAGGACTGTGGAAACATGATAATTTACACGCCATGAACCCACACCTCTTGCAATTGGATCTGCTCCTCATTGAGTAAGGCTGCAACTTGGACCGGGTATAGGCCCGAATCCAACTCGAAAAAGTCGGATTGATGCTTGAATTAGGGTTAGGGTTGAAATTTATGAATCCAAATTTATTTTAGGTTGAGTTAGGGCTAACCCCTCAGGTAATCCGATCCAACTCGAACCCGACTCTATAGTACATATCATATATATATTATATATATGATATATTGATCTGTTTATATGCACGATAATTGTATAGCCCTCACCGCATACTATCATTTATTTCTTTTAAGATAACCACTTCACTTAATCCTAATTAGAAATATTAAAACCTTAATAACATATTTTATGTTTTTGAATATTTTATTCTTTATCTCCTCTTTGTTGTTTTACCACCCATAGCTTGATGCTCATAAAAGATAAATCTCTTAAACAACCCCTACCGATCACAAAATTAACAAACTATACCCTTACTATTTACATATTGTCTAACGTTATCCCTACTGTTTCCAACTCTATCCCTACCATTAGCATGTGTTAATGCTCTGTCACGATTTATGCACATGTGACCCCATGTGACCTATAAAATTTTTTCAAAACCCAATATTACCCTCGCCCTGAGCCCCCACTCTCTCTCTCTCTCTCTCTCTCTCTCTCTCTCTCTCTCTCCTTTCTTATTCTTATTCTTCTTCTTCCTCAACTGTAATAACAACCATTCCAATCGTTTCTCGCCAGATTTCTCGAAAGAAAAAAAGAACTGGCATAAGGATTGGATACACTAGAGACACCCAAGTTTTCGACGACATGTGCTCATGTTAAGTACCTTGGCACCCAGAACATGTCGTCTTTGTTCACCTCTGTGTTCATTGCAGTGGTTCCACCCAGATTGAATCCTTTACGGTCAAAAATTGAAGATGAACCTCACTTTCTGAGACAACACGGAAAGCACACTAAAACACCAAGAAATGCATAGTGGTCTGTTTTTGTTGTCATGCTTGAAGTTCCCGTGATTGGAGGCTTAAATTCTGATGAAAACCAAGTCTTACAAAGTACTCTAATGGTGGGGTTCTTGTCGGTGATCAAACGCCTTTATTGCTTACAACTAGTTGTATAGTCCATATTTTGTTTCGGTCAGGAGAGATAGATAGAGAGAGAGAGAGGGATGACCCATCTCGTTCACACCAATGCCTAACTCAGGATCTATCATGTTCATCTCCACCATCCCAATAGTCTTCACTCCTTGTCTAACCTTTAACGTTGCTCACTCAGTTGTAGGGAAGAGATTCCACTACGACTTCCAAGCACATTATACAAGTCTTGAAATCTCTGTTAATCTATACCCATGACTCACTATAAACCTAATTGACTTGGTCTAGAACAACACCACTACAGGAGGTGGTGCCCTGTTGTTAAAATATGGCTGGGTTGCTTTAGCGGAGACAAATGTTGGTCCCACCCATAGCTTCCATGCCCCACGGGTAGCTTTAGCTGTTGGAGTGGAACATTGGTAAGGTCTACAAGTAGACAGAACATCATCAAGGGTGATTATGAAAAACTTGCGGTGGCAGTGGATCACTCCCTTAGTAGAAGAGGCGATGCCAGAGGTATACACTTGAAGAAGGGACCCTGAATAGATGGAAAAAGAAGAAACATGAAAATATGGGGTGGGGGAGGTCAGAGAATGGAGAAAGAAAGAGAAATATGACACTACCACCAATGCAAGGCCTTGGCTTTGAGCTCAGAGTCCACTGGCAAGGGGAATTCTGCAGTTTTATCTATTGGAACAATGGGTGAGGCCACGGAGAAGGCAAAGCTCTATAGTGTTGTCAATAGTAAGCCCATCGATCTCGCCTCCCCTATTTCAGAGAGCACATCATCGCCGTTGCGTTCTCTCCAGAAACCATTAATAGCCAATTGTAGGAAGAGAAGGTTTTGTCGGATATTAGTTTCCTCCCCTCTCTATGCCAAAGAACGGTGTCTATGATGGGCGATACTGACAACAAGTGCAGCCCTCATCATCATTGGCCTTTCAGATTACCCATCTAGTTTTGAAACCAATCAACGAGGACACAAAATGGTAGAATTTTTAGTTTTGGGGTTTGCAGTTCAGTTGGAGACCAATTTGATCCATCTCCAAGACATCACTTTGTTTGTTTCAGTTAGGTTTTATTTGAGGAATAATGGAGGGCAAATTCAACATTTTGTTTCTTTCTGTTAGCACTTAACGACATGTCAATTTTTAGAAACAGTAAGGGTAGTTTAAGACAATATGTAAACAATAAGGGTACAATTTATCAATTTCATGATCAGGAGTAGTTTGAGAGATTTACTCAAAGATCTATTATAAGTCACAACTCATAATAAATTATAGTCATTTCAAACACCTTTTTTCTGAATTTTGTACTTGAAGAGCCAATAAAAACATCATTAAGCAAATACTTATAAAACATAGGATTAATATATGTACTAAAAGTTGATTTAAGATATGAGATTAAGAAGTTCTACAAGATTATAAGGGATGGGAAGAAGGTTGGGTTGGGCCCAATCCGAGCCCAACCCAACCCAAAGTTGACTTTGGATTGGGTTGGATTAAGGTTAGGGTTGAAGGAATTTAGTTAGGGTTAGGGTTGGGTAGTTCGGGTTGGGTTAAGGTTAGGGTTGGCCTCAACCCGGCCCAACTTGCAGCCCTATCACTAAGCATGCCTCATTAGGATTGTCAATTGGACTGGATTTGGTCCAATCCGATCCAGTCCAACATTGGTCCATTTACAAATGGACTGGACCGATTCCAATCCAAATCCCATACAAACCAGATCTAATCCAGTCCAATTGAAATGCAAATGGACCAGATTGGACCCAATCCAATCCAAATTAAATGAAACTTTATAAATTAAATGAAACACGAATTTTCTTCTCCTGACATTACAACTTCACTCAAATGCCCTCATTTTCTTATCCTTTCCCAACATTTTGAGGTGGTCACTGGGCATATTAAAGATTGAATGAAAGGTCTTCTAGCATATTAAAGATTGAAAAACAATTCCTTTTGAGGTGGTCACTGGGCATCACTCCCCAAATGGAAGCATGGGATTGACCCTGCAGAATTGCAGGCTCTCCATGGTATGGCCAGTGGACCTGATGTGCACCCTGCAATATCCCCACCTGAGTTCCTGCTAACACTAACGTGCTAGTTACAGGTCTAGCAATATCCCCAATGGGGGCCAAAGCCACATTATAGATCCAAAAACAAGTAAAATGAAATTTGTTAATGAATGATATGATGAGGAGAACTCTTTAATGGAAAGCAAGCTTCTTATAGGAATGAACAAAAAAGATCCAAAATGTTGTCAATGGCAAGCATGAAGCAAGGGCCAATAATCTGCTCTAGAGAATGACTGGTCAATTTATTGACTCCAGGTGTAGAATGGAATTTAAAAACACTAAATGAAAAACTGTAAATCATAATATAATGAAAATGTTTAAACAATTAAAACTAAGCATTATCCCAGATAAATGCCATCCACCACATGAATCCTATTTTTCTATTCTACTTTACCAAGGGTCGTACATTTGGTAAGTTTTGAATCATAAGAATGCATGATACATGCATATGAATAATTGATGTATGGTTATGTGAATGTAGTTTTGGTGAACACTACACACTATCATTCAAAAAGATAAAAACTAGAATTTGATAGTAACTAGTGGTAATTAAAAAACACTTAAATAGATACATATGCTGATTCAGAATCAATTTCAACGAGTAGAAGATGATTGTGAATTACTTCACTAAGAAAATTCTCCTTTCTGAATCAGCAAACAATGAGTTACACTATTCTAGTTTTGGTTATAACTAAAATGATGAAGGGAAACAAAATGTTTTCCTCCGAAAATAATACTCAATAAGGAATTAATTATTTCCCTAATTCCTCAGAAAATAAACAAAATGGTTTCCATCTCCATCTGCAATCAAACACCAAGAAAATATCATTTCCTAAAGAAATTGTTCATATTAGCAAGACCATATTCCTGGTGCAACACTTGGTGGACTTCACCAGCTTAGCCATTTGATCAAGTACCATCAAGAGGATGGATGAACAGCTGCAACCAGAGAATAAAAATTCTGAAACCACATAAACCATTCTCCAAACCACCCGAAAGAAATTGATGTAGTATTTTCCATATAAAGGAATTCTTATGGCATGTTCCGATGTTATGGATCCATTTGTCAGCCAGTGGGTGATGCACCGGTTTTCCACAAACCTGAATAGAGGTTGAGCAAATACCTAAGAATAGCAGATTTGTTAGGTTACAAACATGCATTACAGAACAAATTAATGTAGCTTTCAAAGTTAAAACAAGAGTGTGATCTAGTGAGCTTTCTGATTGATTTTACTTGACTTCTGATCCGGTTCTGATAAATGGTCTTTTGCTTTCTCTTACTTGGCCCAGGTAGTGAGGTAGGTAAGAAGTTTTCACCTTTTGGCTGTGATTTTCCAACCCCTTAGATATGATAAAATTGCAGCATCTAGCTACTCCAGAAAGCAGAAAAATAAAAAAGGTGTTGATTCACTAACTTTCCTTCAATTAGACACATCAGAAAAGGGTAGAAACAATTCACTGTTTGTAGAGTTGTCTATAAGGCAATATTAAGAACAGAATTCCTAATGGTTATTCAGTACAAAACTTTGGAAGGCAATGAAATGGAATTTGCACCATAGCAAGGTTAAAGACAGAAAGAACAAAAAATGACTGTTCGACTTGGGGCTACACAACAAGGCTAGAAGCATGAATACCAATCACAGGGGAAGAAGGGGTGGATATTGATCATAATTTTTCTCATGAGATCCAATATAAATGTTATCAAGCTATGCTCGAAAAGACATTAAATTGTGAACAACTACCATGTATGAGAAATAGAAGACAAAACATTTTAATGATACAGGAGACAAAGATGTAGCACATTAACTCCCCCACCATCCAGTGTTTGGAGTCAAAAACCTTTTGATTGGTCCCATAAACCCACTCTCAGCCTCTCAGGCATGCCAGTGGTGCTAGTTGTTTGGGCCAATAGCAAAGTAACTAATATTTTGCATACAGAAGCCATTTGGCATACAGAAAACTAAAACTTTAAACATTTAAGACACGGCACACAGAAGCATATCTATTATATTACTTCAGCTCATGCAGTTCTGTCACCTTATTTCAGATAATATGCATAGAAATTTTAACATGAGAATCAATATTTGTAAGCTCCACCACTCATAACAAGACTACAATACAAATTTCATGTAAAAAGTAAATGCTTGGCCCACTAAATAAATTGATGCATTTTCAAACTGAAACGAAATTTCATGTGAGAAAATTGGAAATATCACCAAGATTCTCAAACTCATAACAGAGAGAGCATGTCACAGGAAAAAAAAAAGATTAAGAGAACTTCAATCCAAATATCCAATCCACTGTACTATTGGACTTTCCAACCTGGACCAAATTGGACTAGTCCAATCCAATATAAATGGTATTGATTCATTTCCCATTAATTAAGTAAGATAAATCAAATATAAAGTCATAGACTCATAGTACATACAGTAATTTCTAGTTTTCTACTTAAACAATAAATAAATCATAGCATGAGAGTCTCTCAAAGTAATAAGTAATAAGTATGCCAAAAATTAAGTAAGATCAGTTTGCACTCTCTTGGCAGCTTGAGCCTAGGCCATTGACCTTCCTCATAATCTGCTAGTAATAAGTATGCCAAAAAAGCAAGAGTTTTGGACCACAAAATATATAATTAATTTGGGTTGTCTCTCAAAGATCAACTAACACAGCATACACTCCATCAAGTGCCTGGGAAAGAGTTTCAACTTCCAAGCATGGCTCCTTCCTTTTTACCTACAATACTTTCTCTTTCAATTCGGTTGCCTCCTCTAAATCAATAAATGATGTCCCAATTTCACAACCATGCATGTTTAATATCCACTTCTCACAAAAGCACTTTTTTTCTCATGCTTTATTAAATGAGGCTCACCAAACTGTTTTTGTATGTCTGATTTTTTTTTTCAATTGAACTTAATTTTTAAGTTACCTATCAAATGTAATTGTAAAAAAAAAAATAAAGAGTGTTGAGCATCCTAATTACCAATCCAATAAATCTCATTGTTTTCTTTCTTGGGTTTGTAATATATATCTCTCTATATATAGCATATTTAATACAAGAGTAAATAAAGGGAATGTCATTGTTTGTTGGTAGCAAAGCATAGACAAACAATTCTGAATCTTGGGAATGTTAGTAAGTGACACTGTGACAGGTTGAAGTTGCAAGAGATGATTAAAGGGCTCATAGTTTAATGAGTACCTAAGGTTAAAATATAAAGTAGGTGGATTAGTGTGGTGCAGATTATGAAGATACTGATGACAGTGATGATGAAGATAACGAGTGCTGCGATGAGGATGATATTGCCTAGTAAACTGGACCGGATTGGATTGGTCCAATCTATTGTCTTATTGGACTAATCAACCTGGACCGGATTGGACTAGTCCAATCCACTGTCTTACCAGACTGTTCAACTTGGACCGGATTGGACTAGTCCAATCCATTGTCTTATTGGACTGTTCAACTTAGACCGGATTGGACTGGTCCAATCCACTGTCTTATTGGATTGTTCTATGATACCGAAAAAAAGAAACCTAAAACCAAATCACCAATCAACCAATATCATAAAACTGGTATTCAATCAGATGATATTTATCAAAATTCATGGGAGGGTTTGATTGGTCAAAGCTCTTCCAGTATCATGTCTTTCCGATAGCATGGATTTTCCCCAAGGAAAAAATATTTAATTTTAATTTAAAAATATATCTAATCTATTAGAATTTATAAGATACATAAATATGACATTTGATAGATTTATCCATTCTGCTAATGTTTATAAACATTGATTTTGAAGATTATTATTTTTAATTTTTAGTTAAACATAAATATACTATTATTTATTTGGGTTGTGTTTGGGTGACTTAAGTTCAAATCTCATCAATTGCAAGGTTATATTTATGATAAAAATATTTAATGGCACAAAATTATAAATTCAAAATTCAAATCTCGGGCTGTA
>NW_010729118.1:4366079-4379367 GCF_000365185.1 Nelumbo nucifera | reverse complement strand
AAAAAAATCACCAAAATATGATTGCCTGAGTGAAGAGGGAGTGTTGTTGCCGCTGGAGAAAGTGAGAGGGCATTGAGAGAAGAGAGAGTGTTGTACTGTTGTCACTAGAGAAGGTGAGGAGGCGTTGAGAGAAGAAGAAGCTCTGTTGTTGGAGAAAGTGAGAGGGTAAAAGGAAGATCGCCGGAGAAAGGGAAATACGGCTGGAGTTCGTCCAAAGCTTCAAACGAAATACCACCGTCCGCTGGTGAGACTGAGGATGGAGCGATGGAGGCGCAGAGGCGTTGAACCCTAGCCTTCCAGCTTCGACTCTTCGAAAGCTTCTATGCTTGACGCTTACAAAAATGAACGGACCATTCCAACTAGTGGCTTTGTCCACTTTCGGTCCATTCTATGAATGGACGATTTATGTTCGGACCGGTCCGCGTCCTTATCATTTTTTAGGACCGTCCGATCCGTCCATATTACTTCCGATTCGGACGGTGTCCAACCCGAAACCGGTCGCTTAACACCCTATGCCTCATACTGGCCTAACATTACGTTTCAGCCATGCGTTAGAAACATCTTCCCATGAATAAATATTTTCAAATGCGAAGATGTTTTAGATGCACGGCTAAACATACGGTGAGGTCGTCTGAGGCGCATTGTGAGGAGAAGATCCGAACTCGCACATCTTAGTGTGGAATCCATAAATTTATTACTGACGTGAAATATTATCATCGATTCTACAGCAAGTTGAGCAGCCATCAGCCATCACATTCAGTTGATCTGAATTAGCTCTGGAATATGTATTAAATCTTTCATGCATTTTTTTGGGTAAATTACAAAGACCCCCTTTAAGGGTTATTGATAAATATCCTTGAAATTTAATCCACTTTAGAACAATAATCCTCTTAAGTCAAATGATGGAATGCATTAAATTGTTAAAATGCACATATGATCATTTTTTATTTTCATTTCCTCACCCTCTCTTAAACCCTAATTGATCAAAAATAGGGTAAAAGACTTAAACATCCCTCCACTTTTATCCTAAATATTGAAACATTCCCCCTTTTTTATTAAAACAATATGGGAGTTATTTGTTAGAATGAGACATCATGTGGGAGTTATTTTTTTCCTAAAGCTCAATTCTGCCCATTATTGCCCATTGCTCTGTTCTCAGTGTGTCGTGTACCCAAAAATGTGATAGAGGTCTTCACTCCCTGTACCACCCAACAACTAATATCTCCATCCACAAACGACTGTCTCTCACCAGCAACATCATCACAGATCACACTATTTATTTTGGTATTGCCACTTTGCTCAATTGGATTGAGCCTTGGCTATTGGCCAGACATGATTGCATTTGGATTGATGATAGAATGGTTGCACAACACTATTTTGTGGGTTGCTTGGACTGATTTCTTAATCTTAGTACTTCATTTTGTGGACTATTTGGAATGTCAGAAATAGAGTAGTATTGCATGAGGATTCCCCTAATGCTACTCACACAATCCAGAGGGTTTCTATGTCAGTGATTGAATCATTACCCAAAATAAATAAATAAGTTTGTGGTTAAATCATCAACGGGTTAAACGTTCTAGGATTGAGAATTTGAATGATGGGCAAAAGGTTAAGAAGTGGGTTTGTACATCATACCGATATAACAATTAACTATGATGATTCAGTGAAGCTAGCTACAACTGCACGGGTGATTGTTGGTTGTTAGATGAAGTTTTTGGAAGTTGGGGTGCATCCTGTTCCTATTGCTGATGTGGAAGTAGTTGAGGCATATAGAGTGTATAAAACTCTTCAAGGTGTGTGGAAGTTTGAGGATAAGTGCATTCTAATGAGTAGCAAAAATTCTATTGTTATCAGGTTTCATATAGAACAAGCTCGAACATTCATATTATGGTCGAATTGCCTTTTTTTTTTTTTGTTATTCTAAATCTCTTATCAGTTCTTTAGTATTTCGCTATTTTTATGCAGCCATCCCTTCATCATATTAGTTGTGATACAAATAAATTGAGTCATATGTTGGCCTTAGTTAGAGAGTCAAATTTTTGTCTTGAATAGGTTTTAGTCCCTCTTGATATAATTTACTTTGGGTTTAATGCATAATTTTATCCTTCTAGAGAGGAAATCCTTTATTTCCCAGTTTGGGTGGTTTTCTTAAACTTAAAAAGCAATAAAGGATAAAAGAGTCTTTTTCTTATTTTTCTGTCAAATTTAATAGAATCTTATTTTGACAGAGGAGGTTTAAGTCCTATTAGAAATTATAAGGGAGGTACTAGTATTTATCTTAAACTCTAAGGAGGTTTAAGTCTATTACCCCCAAAAATACTACCATTTTCTCCAAACAAAACTGGTTAAAATAACAAGAATCATTTCATTGGCGCAGAAAAAAAAATTTGTTTAATTCTTGATTCATTTTACTGACCACTTCATTTGAACATTGAATCTAGCCAGAAATATGCAAGGATCTATTGGAGCAACTGTGAGAACTTCAATGTTATATTTAGAAAACTAATCAAATCATAAACCGTTCAAATAAATAAGAAAAGGGTAGTTTGGAGATTAAAAGAATTTAAACAAGTGAATATATTTAATCAATTTAAACAACTGAATTTGAACATTAAAACAATGCCATCCACAAACAACATGCACCATAGAGCTTCTTCCTAAATATATTTAGTCAATTCATCTATGATCTGTGCAAATAGATAAGGGCTCGGTGTTAAACCTTGGTATGAAGACCCATCATAACTATAAAACCTGAAATCTCTCCCATCAATGTTCTAGCATTGGTTGGTGTCCCCTCATATATATATATCCTTAATTAGGTTTATATACTTATTTTAAACTCCGCTTTTTTTTTCAAGACCCACCATATTACCTCTCTAGGAACTCTATCACAAGTCTTTTCTAAATCAATGAACATTGTATGGAGATCTTTCTTTTTCTTTCTGAATTTTCCTATCAATTGTCTCAAAAGAAATATATTTTCCATGGTTGATCTCCCTAATATAAAACCATAATGGTTTTCTAATACACTTGTTTCAAGTCATAATCTTTGTTTAATTATTTTCTCCCAAAAATTTCATAGTATGGCTCATGAGTTTAATCCTTCAGTAGTTATTACAACTTTGTACATCATCTTTATTTTTAAATATAGGCACCATACTACTATTTCTCCAATCATCAAACATCCTTTACTATCTTACTAAATAGCCTAGTTAGTCATAACAACCTACTTCTCCCATAATTTTCCATACTTCTGATGGAATTCCATTAGGTCCTAATGATATTTTTCTTATTCATCTTATTTAGTGTAGGTATGCATTATTTTTAACATGAATAGCATTAGTTCTCCTTCATTAACACTCTCTTTATTGTTCATTTAATAATTTTTAAAAATAGTTTTCCATATTATTTGATTTTCACATGTTTTATCAGGACTTTGATTTTCAATTATGTAGCTGACATAGTTTAAAGCCCTTTCATTTCTCTCAACTTTGCTAGTGTATACTTTCTTTTTTCTCCCTTTCTAATGCCTAATTTTTGGCAAAGCTCATCATAAGCCTCAAATTTACCTTTATTCACATTCTTTTTAACTTCCTTTCTTATGGCTTTATATTTTTCCTTTTTTTACATGTTTAGCCTTTTGACATTCTTTGTAACATGCTTCTTTTAATCTGATTATATTTTGAATCTCCTCATTTCACTATCAAGTTTTTTTATTACTTTTCATTTTCCTTTAAATTCTCCTAAAACCTCTTTTTCTACTTTCTATATGTTGTTTGCTATTTCAAGCCAAAAATCGTTAATCTTTCCATCTAAATTCCAATTTCCTTCTATTATCAACTTGTTTCTAAATTGAGCTAGGTTTTTTCCTTCTAGTTTTTTCTACCTATTTCATAGATATCTATTTTCTTCCTTATTTTCCTGATGTGTACATTTACTACCACTAATCTATGTTATGTTATTAAGCTTTCACTTGGAATAACTTTGCAATCTTTACATATCATTCATTCTATTCTCCTAGTAAGGAAAAAATATTCATTTGATTTATGTTTGATTCACTTTTAAATGTTATTAAGTGTTCATCCTTCTTTTGGATAGGTATTTAAAATTGCCATATCATAAACTGCTATAAATGATATTGTACCTCTTGATTCATTCCTATCCCCAAATCCAAATCCTTCATATATCATATGATATTTTACATTTCTTTTCCCTACAAGCTTATTCAAGTTTCATCTTATAATAATTCTCTCTCCATTTGGAATTTTTTGGATTAATCATTCTAAGTTTTACTAAAATTATCTTTTAATGTTTCCTTCTAAATCCACTTAAGGTGCATAAACATTAATTATGTTAATGATTTCCTCACTTAAATTCTTTAGTTTTTTTACTCTTCTATTTGGTTTCTTGTAGGCATACAATATTAATCAATCCCCTCTTCAAAGTGTCTATTTATTCTATAGTTTTTCCTATTAATGCTTCTACATTAATTCCAAGTGGCTAAACGAAGTTGTATTTCTTGGATTTCTTCTTTACCTGTTCCCATCTAGAATGATGTGGGAACCCTTGCCTATTTAACATTACAGTCAGGTGTTGTCATGGCAGGTTACTTATGAAGACGACCCTAACAAATCCTTGTCCATTAAACACTACACTCAAGTTAGGGTGTGCAATGCGTCGTTTCTAGAGAACTCCTTAGCATGAACACAAAAGAACAAATCAGAATACATATTCATGAGTATCTAATAATCTATCATATGAATACAAAAATTTCATTATAATAATTTCCTCTTTTATTCAGGATTGGGACCGACAATGTAAGACAAACTCATACTAGTGGAGTTATCTAATAGTCTGTCATATAAACACAAAAATTATCAATCTAATGATAGTAAGAAACATTAAACTTTCCAAGCTAATAACATAGGGAAACTATCAATACACATACTTGTGGAAGAGAAAACAAACTTGAAATTTTTGGTTGAGAGTTGACAGTTGAGAAAGGCAATGGGGCGGTACAGTGGTGGTTAATCGACAGAAGAGGCTGGCAGAGTGAGCTATTGTGGAAGAGAAAACAAGCTTCAATTTGGTTTTCCAATGGAAGCAAAAGAGATGGCACAGCCCACATACTTGTTCCAGATCAACTAGAGAACTTGACGGAGGAGTGGGTTTATCAACAACGTTTTGGTGGCATAAAACAGTGGAGGAGACAGGAAGGTTCCTATTTTAACAGAGAACAAGAGAGTGTACTATGACTTCACAATGGTAAAAAATTAGGGTTTAGGGTAAAAATGTGATTCATCAAACCATAAAAACTAGGTTGGGTCACTGTCAGTAGTCCCCATACATGAGATAAATGTGGAGACAATAAATTGCTGTATAGACAATCCCTGTCCATGAGATATTGTGAATGGGACTGTTCATAATGAACCACATCACTCTCGTAGACCATACATCTTATGATTACCGCAATAACACAATTTATGCCTATCGTACAAGACAAATCAAAGTTCAAAATTTTGATACAATATCTGGCGTATCATATTAATTAAAGATTGAAATCTAATGCATCTTACTCGTGTTTTCCGGTCATCATTGACTTCGACAGTTGGACTGTTTAATCCAGAAATCATTTAGACAACCAGTTCCATTTCACCCTTAACCCAATTCTTAGTCAAAAACTATTGATTTAGTCAGCGACCCACTGACGAAAGCAGTTGAACCGTCAATCTATTTGACCCGTTCAACAGTTTTTATTTTTAAATTGGAACGGGACCATTCATTTGAACCGAACAGTCAAACTGTCTAAAAACCGGTGGCCAAAACTGTTCTAATTACAGATCTTTTTTAAAACCTTGATCTTACTATCATCGATATACAATACTGTTCAATGAAAGCCTGAAACTGCTGGATTGTTCATCAGCCTTGCAAATATGTATAATAAATTCACCTGAGAAGTTAGAATCGCGACCCTCATCTAAATGGGGTCCCTCCACTCGCTGAAATCATTATTTTTATATCTGAAAGCGTATAGGATCCATTTTTATGAATGAGATATGGAATCATTTATGTTCTTATGTTCGTAGCTCTAACTCCCTTCCCCTCACATCCTACTGCGACCTTTCTAAATCTACCAAAATTTTAAATTTTAAACAGCATCCATATATTCTGGGTTCTCTCTCGTCAACGAAGGTTATGCTTCAAGCGATTACGTGGGTAGACTGTCGACAGCTACATTATAACAGCCTTTAATAGTTACCGGAGGTTCAGAGGTCCTCAAGATGCGTAGATAGTTGAGACTTGAGATAGTTTCTGGTTCCTCTCTCAAGGAGGCAAAGCAAGAATGAGAAAGAGTAAGAGCTTCTAACCTTCAATAAACTATAAGGGGGTGTTCTTTTTTTTGTATTTTGAAAGGGGGAAAGTTGGTCAATGGGATTTTAGTTCCCATTGACTAAGAATCTCATATTCTTTTTTTCAGATTTATGTGGGGACTAGGGAAAGTTTATTTTCCTAAGTATCACTTACCCTCCTAGGTGGGTAAATAACCTTCCCACCTAGGGGGAAGTTGCTAACACTTAAATAAGACAAAAATACCCCTTTTAATAATAAATTTTTATGGTTAAAATGGTCATTACCTTATTTAAATGAGAAATTAAAGAAATGAGTAAATGCACTTACCCGGGTAAGTGTTTCCCAGAAAAAACTTATCTACATAACTACCTTACCCAACTAACCAAAAGTTAACAGGGCCTCAATATTTTTTGTTTTGTCTAAATTGTTAATTGCATTTACAATCAAGTTTAAATTTGGCAAGAATGTGCAGGCATACCTTTCTTGTTTATGTTTTGTAAAAAAGCAATTTGTGCATCAGGAGTTGGGATCTGATCCTCCCAAAGTGCTCCTCAGTCCGGAATATCTCTCATATTTGGATGTTATATTCATGGGAGATGTTACAGTAGGATGTGGCTGTGAGATCAGTGTGAGGAGTAAATCCCAAAAAATATCATTCCAGCCTTATTCCAACCATACAGGCTTAGCTGCACGAATCATGCCATTTCTGTTTAATGTCATAGCCATAGTTAAATTATTGATGCTTAAATCATTTCTTCCTACCATCAATGCCCTTTTTGGTCTACCTCTAGCCCTTCCAATCTCTTCAACTTGAAACAAATCATTTCTCACGGGTATTGTTAATGACCTTCTATCTGCATTTCCAAACCATCTTAATCTACTTCCTATCATTTTATAACCTATTAGAGCTGTTCTTAGGTTACTTTGATTACACTTCTGATCCTATACTTTTAGTTAAGGTTCAAAATATTGATACGTCTGATACGCTGGTAGGGGCGTATCGGGCAAATCGATACTATTTTTTCTATTTTTTTCTGAAACCGATTCAGGGGGGCAGTTTAGGGCTCCTCCACCCCTTGAACCGGTCAGACCCCCGATACACCCACTACAGGGGCATATCAGAGGGGTCCCGGAATGCTACGTATCGGCCAATATCAATACTTTGAACCTTACTTCCACTCATCTATCATTCGCACTTCTGCCAGTCATTTTTTTTACCACCCAACTCTACTCCATACAACATAGTTGGCCTTGCAACTATTTTATAGAAATTTCCTTTTGATCCAAATTATACTCATCTATCACATAATCTGAATACACCCTTACATTTTGCTCATCCTGCTGCTCTAATTCTATGGGCAATATTCCCCACAATCTCTCCCTAGTTATGCATCATTGAACCATTGTACCAAGAAAAATCACATTAAATTATCTCTTCGTTTCCAATATCAAGTGCAACTTGATTTTACAATCCTATTACTATTAAATTTACATATTATATATTTTGTTTTAGTCCTATAAAACTCCAAAATATCCCAATGAAAATTTTCCTCGTGTACAATAACAGGGCCCAGCTATATTATGCATTGCTGTTCCACGTAGCCCATGAGCAACAACTTTGCAACAATGACACCGTGATTGTTAACAGAGAAAATCCAAATACCTTTAGCCTAAGACGAGGACTTGAGTAGCTTCTTGTAATCATGGAAATTCCCTTTGAACGGTGCGACCTTGCCTTGTGATACTACCCACAGTTCTTCCACACTCTCGGATATTAAATGCTCATCGTGGCTAACCTGGAAAGGGGAAACTAAATCTTAGTGAAGGGTGTAAAAATGAACAGAATGAATGTACACTTTTTTCCCAATGGTTAGACAAAGTAACAAAACAATAGAAGGGGTGAATATATAAAGCAAAAGCATAATACCATGAGTACACCGCCTTGGAAGAGAACCAGACCTTGAATGAGTGCTTCTACAGCATCCAAATCCTGTATACGGAAATAAAAACTTATCTAATGAGCAGTCAAAATTTTAATTTACAAGAGTACAACTTTACAAAGAGTGTGAACCCACACGAAGCTTTTACAGTGTACTACCCTCCACCCAGAAAAAGTGTGCCAACTAAATACAAAGACGTGTATTTAAGTATTTAACAAAACAATTGCATGTCAAAAAATTATTGATAACTATTCTAAATTTTATTAAAATAACAATGAAAAAGAGTAATTAGTACAATATGCTTCGTAAAATCAGCTAAACCCCCATAGTGGCTAGCCTCGGTTAACCACCTCTTCAAAGATTCATTACATTCCTCCCCCCTTAGGACATCTGATTTCTCGCTGCCCTTTTGCAAATCCATTGGCGGATCATGACACCCACTTTTTTAGTCCCAAACTTTACTCGAGGGGCAGCCACCTTAAAATTTTATTAACCATTTTCAAAACAAAAATCTACAAAAATAAGGGAGCACATATCCCACCTTGCCCCTAATACCAAGAATACAAAGCACTCCACCATCTCAGGCCCACCCAAAAAAGAAAAAAAAAATACAACGAAAATGAACCACATACAACCTAGCTTGTTCTAAGAAGGATGATGGCAGTCATGTAACACTTGCTCTTAGCTCATTCATAATTTCTTTTATTTTTTTTTATAAACATAATCTCTTTTGTTTCCCTAATTGCAAGTCTGTACCTCCAAGGTCCCTAGGTGACACATTGACAACAATGGATTACACCAATATGGTATTTGATAACTGGATTAGTAGGCACTGAAAGTACAATTTGAAAAAGGTTCCAACTAAAAAGGACTTAAATCCAGGGGTAATGTTAGTGTATGTTAAAATGTTTTAGAAGTATAATAATGAAAATAATTAGAGGACAAGTTACTCAAATGGCTAAAGGAGCATTCTTTAATAGGAATCTTTTCTGCAATCCTCTTTCAGCACATCAGCTGTTTTCAAGCATCGCCTAAATCATAACATTATGGCAACCAACCAATCATCTAGGCAATATGAAAAAAATCATATAAACAAGAGCAGTTTTTCGTCTACTTAACTCCTAGATAGCAACACTTGACTGGATCGTCTGGACCCAGTAGAAACATTTACAAATGCAAGTGTAAGTTAAAACATATAATGTGCAAAGGGCAGGCAGGACTCTATGTTGGGTATTTCCCAAAAATGAAATAATCAGTAAAAGTACAAAATATAAGATACATCTCTGCCAGGTCATAAATGCAGGTTGTCCAAAAATGGTACAACCAGTACCAGTACAAACACAGTAAATACATCTATGGCAAATGTCATCTCCATTCAAATTATAGGAGGTTACTCACTGATAACTTTTGGTTACAGAATAACCAAGTCAGAAGTTGAATCAACCATACTTCATTTCTTAGCACTCATCTTTGCAAGAACCCTGAACTGTATCATGTCCAGTACCAAAGGCCTGGTTTGTTTGCAATGCAATTTCATTTGCACTAGTACAAAAGTATGGGAATGCAAATGATTTGAGTGTACATTATTTTTTTTTTCTTGCTTGAGATTTCACTGTCTGATTGTAATGTAGACAAAGCAAAACAAAACCTGAATGAAGTAAAGTTAAGTAAAACACAAAGAAAAAGTCAACCAGAATTTGCATTCTCGTACATTTGAACTAGTGAAATGAAATTGCACTGTAAAAAGAGTTTAAGGTATAGGGATAATGACATTTCATGGAAAACCAAGACTAGACAATTGTTTGGAAAATACAAAATAGGAGCTATATAACATCAAGTTCTTTTCTGCTAGGGAAAAGTACTGAGAAATCAGCTCTATAAAACTGACATAAGCACCAAGTCAAAAGCCAAGTCTCAAGTTCCATAATCCTTTAATAAAGGAGAAACAACAAAATACAGCAAGAAAGGCAAGCTACAACTCACAAGATGGTTCGATGGCTCATCAAGCAGAATGATATGTGGTTTTTTGAAAGTTATCTTTGCAAATGCAACTCTGCTTTTCTGACCACCTGAAATAACATTTTAGATCAGTACTAGGGTCATTATGGAACCCAAAATTTCAATGTTCAAAGAATCGCTATACAAACAGAATTTGCTTATGGAATTTGGATTGCAAAACTCAGATTTTAGTAAGATTAATAAATCAAGAAGTTGGACACTGACTCATCTGAATCAATTTTAAATTAAACTCCCTCCGTTTTAAGCTTGAACCATGGTTATTAATGCAAGTTTCCACTCTACAGGCACATCTAACATGCATGAAGATTATAAGATTTAGGTACCTGACAATATACATTGGCTGAAGAGCAAGATTTAGGTACCTGACAAAGTATACATTGGTTGAAGAGCAAGATTGCCTGTTACACCGAAGGAACCCAAGTGAGCTCGGAGCTTCTGCTCTGGCACTCCCTGCAAGGGCCAAACTATCTTAACAAATTCTGATACAATAATCACTCTGCTCATGTTTCGTGCAAACATAAGATCACTTGCTAAAATATTCATCAGTTAATAGAGTAAGCCACTCCAATTAGAACCTCTCCACAAATGGACAAAGAATTAAGAGCAGCATTTTGAAAGTAGTCCAGTTCCGGGGGTACTAACAAGTAGAATGTGCATGTTTTTAAGTGGTGTTTTAGACTCAAACCAGACCAGATGGTTGGACCATTAGACCCGGGAGGCCATTCCAATTTTTTAAAACCCCGGTTTTCAATTTTCTGGAAAACTAGTGGAACGGTCAAAACCAGGCAGAACCATTGAAAACCGGCTGGGTTTAACGCCCCAACCTGTTTCAATGGCCCACCCAGGTCAGTAAATGCTCAGAAACATAAAATGTTGATGGGAAGAGTCAAATTCGTTACTTGTTAAATACATGGACATTTGGGGCCAAAAACAAGAACTAACCACCCAGACAGCACGTTCAGACGTGATATAATTTATAAAACATATATATATTTATATATATAGCAATTATGTGACTCACGGTCAAACCGTTTGACCCACAACCTGGCAATCATTCCGGTTGTGTCTGGTCTGAGTCTTACAAAGGTTGATATTGTATTGACTAGTAGAATACTAACTAGCACAATTTCCATTTTAGTTCATAATGGTAGGATGCCAAGGGTCCATTACTTGGAGCAATGGTAAGATGCTGGGCTGACAACTGTGAAAATGCAGATTTGGCTCATGAGAATGGTCACTTTATGCTTGTTAGTGTCAACAGTACAGGGGTACTTTGGTCTTTTGGCTTATCTAGTTGAAAGTGAAAGGTCTTCTTTATTCAAGTTTAAGTTATGTGTCCCATCACTTATAAGGGACAATACTGTCTTTCTTGTAACTCAACCATTTACTACAAATACAAAGTGGGTCGGCTAGAGTGGGAGACTTTGACACTACTGCCGAACCCTTCTTTTCTTTCTTTCTTTCTTTCTTTCTTCTTCTTCTTCTTCTTCTTCTTCTGAACTGAATAAGATTGTTTTACATGGTATAAGAGCAAATATAACAAGTTCAGACCTGCTCTTTTTTTTCTGATTTACCCAGTTTTTTTATCGCCCTTTTCTCTAGGGTTTCACAGATTTCTCAAGAATCACTGGGAGATTAAAGGAAAGGCTGCAAAGGAGTGATCGTTTTTCTCTGTAGGAGGCCTTCATGCCTCCGCTTTGTGGTGCAGTGGTTGTTTGTGGTGATTGGTAGGAAGCTCTCTATTCGATGGTACGAAGAGAGCAGGTTCGGGTGGAGTAGTGTTCAGCCGGGTACAGGTTGGTTCTGTAGTGTGCAGTACAGGTGTTTGATTTGATGGCTGATTGATTACAGCTCTTGTATTAGGTGTGTGATGTGTATTTGAAGAAGTCAGTGGTGTTGAAAGTGAGTTAGGGTTTTGCGGTGGTGCATGGAGTTGTACTGAATAGTCAAAGGTGAATACCTTGTTTATAACAGTGATTTCTTTGTGAAGTGAGGTGAATTAGTTAAGATGGCATCAACTGGAGATGGGAATGACAATAAAACAGGTGTTGTGATTTCTCCAGATTACCTAAATGTTCAAATGACATCTATTAAGTTAAATGGTGAGAATTATGTGCCATGGGCCAAATCTGTGAAGGTGTTTTTAAAGGCCAAGAAAAAAGTAAAACATGTGAGAGAGGAGAAACCCTCCTCTGATTCTCTAGGATTCAGTGATTGGGAACAAGAGGATGCACAAATCATGGCTTGGTTGTGGAATGGCATGGAACCTAAAATCAGTGTGAATTTTATGTTCCTAGATACAACTAAAGAAATCTGGGACCATGTTAAGAAACTTTACTCCGGCCAAGATAATACTACTAGGATATATCAGTTGTGCCAAGATTACTTTAATCTAAAGCAAGGTAACTAAAGCTTAGAGAAATACTATGCAAGCATGAGGAATATCAGAAATGAGCTTTGTAATCATTCATGGAGAGTGGGAGACGAGAGAGAGAGAGAGAAAGAGAAGAAAAGGGAGATACGATTGAGAGGAAAAGAACAAAAACCACCACTGGCTGCCGCCAGTTCTCTATTTATATCAACTTAATAAAAAGAATAAAAATTACAAGTATGCCCCTGGCGGCATACCCTAGAACCAAACTAATAAGAAAAAAAAGAAAAGTAACTAACTGACAGTATCTTAAGAAGTCAGCCTACTAACAACAACTACAAAGTAACAATTAAATAAGACTTACAACACTCCCCCTCAAGTTGGGCTGAAAATGTCTATCATGCCCAGCTTGTCACATAACTCATTGTGCCGCGAGTATGAAAGCCCCTTTGTGAGGACATCAGCAAGTTGTTCCTTGGAGTTGACATAAGGGATGCAAATTTCCCTTTTTTCCAATTTTTCCCTTATGAAGTGTTTGTCCACCTCAATGTGCTTGGTCCTCTCATGTAGGACAAGGTTGTTGGCAATGTTTATTGCAGCCTTGTTG
>NW_010729118.1:4313600-4361616 GCF_000365185.1 Nelumbo nucifera | reverse complement strand
TGCGGGTCGGTGTAACCCCCGATGAAGTTGATTCATAATTTGCCATAGGACACTGCTGAAAACAGTCCAAACACCACACAACTACACAACAGCCACAAGCAGAATACCGACCCTCAAGGAATTTACTTCTAGGATGTGAGGAAGAGAACAAGACACTGCTGAAATCAACTCTGAGATGGTTTAGTCATTAAACCAGCCCAGTAATCAGTCCAACACAGCCAAGGCAGACATTACTATCAGTCTGACTGCAACTCATACAGTCTAACAGTCCAGCATCCAAACAAATATATAGAACCAAGGAATTGGCCAAAAAAGACAAAAACAAGAACACACCTGTCCAGCACCTGTACGAAGGTGCCAACCTGAAATCGACTTCACAGCATCAAACAGAGAAGGAAGAGAATCTCTATCAGCATCGCCCTTCTCCGACTAGGGTTTCCTTGATATTACGGCCAAGGAAAAAACCACAGGAGGTGCCGCCAGTAATCTGCTAGGGTTTCTCTGTCTTCCACGTCCAAGAATTTAAAGAAGGAAGAAAAGACGAAGCAGGTTCAAAACAGGAGGGATCGAAGGTCTTTTACAGCCCAGAAAACCTTGCTCTGATACCATGTAATCATTCATGGAGAGTGGGAGACGAGAGAGAGAGAAAGAGAAGAAAAGGGAGATACGATTGAGAGGAAAAGAACAAAAACCACCACTGGCTGCCGCCAGTTCTCTATTTATATTAACTTAATAAAAATAATAGAAATTACAAGTATGCCCCTGGTGACACACCCTAGAACCAAACTAATAAGAAAAAAAAAAAAGAAAAGTAACTAGCTGACAGTATCTTAAGAAGTCAGCCTACTAATAGCAACTACAAAGTAACAATTAAATAAGCCTTACAACAAGCTTAATGTATATCATCCTCTAACTCTGGATGTCAAGTTCAGCAACAACAGCGAGAGCAACTTGATGTGACAAGGTTCCTAGTGGGTCTGAAGGCTGAATATGAACTTGTTCGGGAACAAATATTGGGGGATCAGCTCTTCCCTCACTTGAAGAAGTGTTTGCCCGTCTCCGTTGGATATCTATTGAGTCTACAAAGTCTTCTTCTCTCTTGGACAGATCTGGTTTTGTGGTGAGTAGAGGGGGAAATCGTGGAAATAAAGGTGGAGGTGGTGGCCGTGGGTTTCCAAGAAACCGAGATGGTTCTATATTTAATCGTTCTGGTGGCCGTAGTGGTGGTCGAGAGTCGGGGGGAGGTCGTGGTAGAGGAAGGAGCAATGCACCTAGAAAATGCACATACTGTGGATTAGAGGGGCACATTGTTAATTTCTGCCCCAACACTTGGGCTAACCATGCTGTGACTAGTGGCAATGGTACAGTTAGTGAAAATCAGCAAACTGATCAGACTCCCTCCACATCTACTGGAGCTTCTGGGAAGGAGACAGTGAGTGTACCACGTGAGGTATATGAGAAATTCCTTCAGACATCCTCTCAGCAAAACACAACTACTCTTGCCCATTCAAGTATGGCTTGCTTGGCTTCCAAACCTTCACACTGGATCATTGACTCTGGAGCCTCAGATCATATGACTGGGACTCCAAATGTATTTTCTTCTCTTTCTCAGTCTTCCACATCCCAAACAGTTACTCTTGCTAATGGTTCTACATCTCCCATTTGTGATGTTGGGGATGTTGATCTTACCTCCTTATCTTTATCATCTATTTTATATGTTCCCAAGTTCCCATTTAACCTTATGTCTGTTAATAGATTAACCAAGTCACTTAATTGTTCTATAACCTTTTATCCCTCTTCTTGTGTGTTTCAGGATCTCAAGACGGGGATGAAGATTGGTGGAGGGCATGAGGCAAGTGAATTGTATTACCTTAATGGTGGTAGCCCGCTAGTAGCACTTCAATCGTCTCTTACTCCTCTTCAATGGCATTGCAGACTTGGTCATCCATCTCTCAAGGCTCTAAAGTTGTTGGTTTCGTCCTTAAGTCATCTTTCATCGTTGGATTGTGAGTTGTGTCAGCTTGGGAAACACCATAGAATCTCTTTTAGTCCAAGAATTGATAGTGGTGTCTTTAGTTCATTCTGATGTTTGGGATCCAAATAGAGTAGTGTCCTACAATGGTTATAAGTATTTTGTAATTTTTGTCAATGACTTTTCAAGGATGACATGGCTATATCTTATGAAAGAATGCAGTGAATTGTTCTCTATTTTTCAAAAATTTTATGCTGAAATTCATAATCAATTTGGAGTTCATATTAAAATTCTTTGCTCCGATAATGCAAAAGAGTACACCTCGACACCATTCCAGCAATACTTAGAGCATCATGGAATAATTCATCAAACTTCTTGTTCCTACACCCCACAACAAAACAGTGTGGCTAAATGCAAAAGCCAACATCTGCTTGAAACTGCTCGGTCCATTATACTTGATATGAATGTTCCAAAGCGTTTTTGGAGTGATGCTGTCCTAACCTCATGTTTCCTCATCAATCGGATGCCCATGTCTATCCTTGTAAGTCAATCCTCTTTCTCAGTTTTGTTTCCCACTTTATCTATGTTTCCTCTTATTCCAAGAGTCTTTGGGTGCATTTGTTTTGTTTAAAATTTGGGGCTTGGCTTAGACAAATTAGATGCACGTGCTACTAAATGCATCTTCCTTGGATATTCCAGGACTCAAAAAGGGTATAAATGTTATAACCCTACCTCTCAAAAGTCATTTGTGTGTTCAGATGTCATTTTCTTTGAATCAGTTTCATTTTTCTCGAGTATTGAGGTCCCTCCTCCTTCCCTCGTAGTTCCCCTTCCTGTTCCTGTTGGGGACCCCCTCCCCACGGCTCCTGTTCTAATGGCAGATGCCCCTCCTTCAGTTCTCATTCCTTCACCTTCCTCTCCCGTATAGGTTACTACTGAGCGGCCACCAATCTGGCAAGTGTATACTCACAGGAGAGCACCGACCCCGCCTCCAATTCATTCCTCGTTGACAGATCCTGTGGTTGTACCTCCTCCTTCAGACCTTGATCTTCCTATTGCTTTGTGGAAAGGTAAGCGTAGTTGTACATCTCATCCTATCTCTCACTATGTTTCAGTTGCTCACCTTTCTACTTCCCATCGCCATTTTATATCCTTGCAATCCTCTGTTTCCACTCCCAAAACTATCCAGGAAGCTCTTACCTCTCTAGGGTGGCGACAAGCTATGGAAGAGGAATTGTCTGCTTTACAACAGAATAACACGTGGGAACTTACTACTCTCCCTCCTCGTAAGGATGTTGTTGGATGTAAGTGGGTCTACACAGTGAAGTATCTTCCGAATGGCAGTGTGGAACAATTAAAGGCCAGGTTAGTGACCAAGGGCTATTCTCAGTTGTATCGTGAGGACTATATGGAGACATTTTCTCCTGTGGCTAAAATTGGCTCAATTCGGGTATTGATTTCATTAGCAGCAATGTATGACTAGTCTCTCTTGCAACTAGACATCAGGAATGCCTTCCTGCATGGTAATCTAGTTGAGGAGGTATAAATGGAGCAACCACCAGGGTTTGTTGCTCAGGGGGAGGATGGTAAGGTATGCAGATTGAAGAAGGCAATTTATGGGCTGAAACAATCGCCATATGCATTGTTTGGTAGATTTCAGTGAAGTAGTGAAGAACTTTGGGATGAAATAGTGTCAGGTAGATCATTCCGTGTTCAACCATGACTCAAAAGATGGGAAAATCTTGCTAGTGGTCTATGTGGACGATATTGTCATAACTGGGAGTGACAGTAATGGGATTGACAAGTTGAAGAACTTCCTTTAGGATCACTTCAACAGAAAAGATATGGGTAAGCTGAAGTACTTCCTGGGAATAGAAGTTGCAAGGTCAAGGCATGGAATTAACCTATGTCAAAGGAAGTATGTCATTGACCTACTTGAAGAAACAGGGCTGTTAAGTGCTAAACCAGCCGAGACACCTATGGAACCAAATGCTAAGTTGAGTGTGGATGCAAGTGAGGAATTTGATGATCCTAGAAGGTATAGGAGGTTGGTGGGACAACTGAATTATCTGACTATCACACAGCTAGATATATTATTTGTTGTAAGTATGGTGAGTCAGTTTATGCAACATCCTCGGATTCCTCGTTGGGAAGCAGTTCTAAGAATTGTTAGGTATTTGAAGGGTGCTCCAGGTCGTGATCTACTATACAAGAGTGGAGGAACTCTTAAGATAGAAGGACATACAGATGTTGATTGGGCTGGTTTTATATCAGACAAGAGATCAACTATAGGATATTATACTTTCCTTGGTGGCAATCTGGTAACTTGGAAGAGTAAGAACCAAACAGTGGTGGCAAGGAGCAGTGTTGAAGCTAAGTACAGGGCTATGGCTCATACTACATGTGAACTAGTATGGTTGAATAACTTGCTACAAGAGATGGGATTCTTAGTTGACAAACCCATGGGATTATACTATGATAATCAAGCTGCTGTACACATCTCTTCTAATCCAGTCTTCCATGAGAGAACAAAGCATATTGGAGTCGATTTCCAGTTTGTAAGAGAAAAAGTGATTAGTGGAGTGATAACTACATCTCATGTGAGCTCAGGAAACCAGTGGGCAGATCTCTTTACAAAGGGACTATCTCGGGGCAGAGTAGATTACATATGTGACAAGCTGGGACTATATGACATATACTCTTCAGCTTGAGGGGGAGTGTTAGTGTCAATAGTACAGGGATATTTTGGGTCTAGTTGAAAGTGAAAGGTCTTCTTTATTCAAATTTAAGTTATGTGTCCCATCACTTATAAGGGACAATACTGTCTTTTTTGTAACTCAACCATTTACTATAAATACAAAGTGGGTCGGCTAGAGTGGGAGACTTTGGCACTACTGCCGAACCCTTCTTCTTCTTCTTCTCATACTTCAAATCTGAACTGAATAAGATTGTTTTACAATGCTAAAATGCCAAATTTTGGGTCAGATGGGAGTCAAAATCCAACATGTGTCAAAGGGTCTGACTTGGCAAGATGAGAAAAGATGGACTCGGACATGTCTATAGAAAAGTATATACTTGTAAAACAATTCAGATTTTTTAATTCTAACATTATACCTGCAAAAAATGTTACTAACTAACTTTTTCCTTTTTGAGAATAAGTAACTTCAATTGCAAGGCATGTACAACCAAAAAGCCTCTAAAGACAAACTGATTTACACAGGTAATGAATCTGCACTATACAAAAAATCCCTATCCAGCCCTGGTTTAGCTAAAGTATCTGCCATAGAGTTCAAAACTCTTGGGGTCCATCTGAAAGAGCAATTCAAAGAAGTTGAAATGTCACAGATGTCATGAATAAGGTGAGCCAGCCTCCAGGGGCCCTGGTCCAAACTGGAAGATCCAATAGCATCCCTAGAATCACCTTCAATAGCAAAAGTAGCCAATAAGGGCTTAGCAGCCCTCAAACCCACCAGCAGAAATAGGAAGAGCATTCAAAAATTGTTATGGAGATACACTAGCCCTTGTACTCAGAACCCATTGGTCATGGTAATTCAAGACAAGCTGAACTGATGGCAGCCCAAGGGATGGGTTGGCCAAATCCCCACATTATAAGGATTTTGTGGTGGAAGAGGACTCTCAAGTAATTGGGAAATAGCTTAGAAATAACAACGTAGGCTCTTGGGAAATATAACCAGGTCATGAGGGAGGTAAAATAATTGGCTATGGACTTGAGAATAAATCATAACAGGAAACCAAGATCAGCCAACAGTATAGTTGATCAGTGGTTAGCCGAGGAACCAGAAATCAATTGGATTGGGGCCTGATTCCCCTGGATGACTTGCAAAAAGTAAAATTCAGAAGGGAGGGGGTAGATGATAGACAAAGTAGGTGTGTTTCGCACAATTCTATTTTAACACCATCTTTAAGATATTAATAGTGAAAGATTTTCTTGTGGTTGCTTATTTTATTGCAGCGGAGATTAAATGCAAACAATAATCTTGAACAACCAAGATCACGCACATGGTGACAAAAACCCTAAAACTATTAACATCATTGCACAGCTGTTATGCACCCCTTTATGGAGATTGTGATGCAGGAACTGAAGAGTCAAAATTGAAATTTTATGAAATTTTATGTGTTTCTCTATTTTTGGACATGGGGGTATTCTTGTCATTTGCAATTTCCTATGGAGTCCATTGATAGGGTTTAATTTGTCTAGTTATAGTTTGTTTATGTTTAAAATTCCAAAGTCATTGCATAAGTAGGATTAGAGTTATTAGGTCTTCTTTGAATTGAAATAGGATATGACAGCTTAGTTTGAGTCCTAGGATTATTGAGTCTAACAATTTGACTCCTAGGATTATAATGAGTTAGAGTGTATAAATATGTATGGACGCTTTACACAAAGCTATGGTGAGTGATTCCCATGCCCTAGAATGATCCTATGCACCCTGTGAGTGATTCCAGGTATTTTCTCTCTTCTTTCTCTCTCTATTTTCTCTCGTATTCCTTGAAGAAGCCATTACAGCCATCAACAGCCATAAAATTCTGATCCAAGAGACCATTCAACATTCTCTAAGGACTAGAACTGAGCTGGTCCTACATCAGATTGTCAGCAGATTTTGATTCTAACTGCAGCCTCGCAAGTGTCTGGCCTCCAAGATTGATCCGCACAAAGCAGCAGGAGACAAAGCTCCCTATTCTCTATGTAGATCACAATCCAAAAAAAAAAGGGAGGGTTGGGAGGCTCCAAGATTGTGCTAGCAATCCTTTGGTGGCTAGAGTTTTTCAGAAAGAATGTATTCTCTAACCCTAGGGTCACCCCTTTCTAATATCTCGTACAGGTTGTGCTCTTTTTCTGATTAGGAGAGGATTTATCCAATAAATCCTCCTAATTATGAACAGGTCCTCAATTATTACAATTAGATCCCTCTACTAAGACTCCTCTTAGTGAGCACACCCTCCTCCATACTTTGTCTACGCTTTGCCCCTTAATGTGTGTGACCTCTTAGGTTCAATGATATTAGGCAGTGGCAAATGATGTCGAACTCCTTCAACATCCCAAATAAAACTCCTAGCTGAATCGAACTAAAACTCTTATTTCTCCCTTGAATGTGAATACTGTTCCACAAACCATGAGTGACACCTAGCAGTATGTCATAGTTACCCTAACAGCCTGAATTTGGCAGTTTGAACCTTTCCTTCTCCAGTTACCATACAGTTGAATCCTTCCATCATACAATGTCCCGAGAGAGCAAAGGGTCATGGTAAATAAGTCAAACCCTACAACCTTAGTCATATGCCCCATTGAGCTGATGATGACTCATATGGTGACACTTGGAACTCTTTCCATATACCATACTACCTTGGCCAAGAACTTCCTAAGTCTCATCAACTTCAGCCGCATAGGACATTCTCTCTCCTCATGGAGAGTGATAGATTCCATGTTGTGCATTCACATATCACATGCATAAGACACTATAGCCGATATGTGCATGCTTAAATCCCATGGTTAGGGCATAAGTATTTGAACCATCAAACCATAATGCCCCATACACATGATGCCTCAGGTCTGAGGCTTATCTATATGACTAAGATGTTAGAAAGAGTTATTGACTAGTGACTCCATGTAACTATTCTATTCTGGGTCATATTCAGTGAACCTGTTCTCTAACAGGCACCCACATATTTGCTTTATGTCTCCACACAAGTGACTCGGGGTTAATCACCCCATAAGGCAAGCATAATATGTGCTAATCTATCCGGACCATCAAAGCCCTCTTTGTATTAGGTAAAACATATCTCAAAATTTCTAACACACTTAGGACTATGTTTACTTGACAAAGAAACTATGGGCTATTCATATGAAACTAAAAAAATGTAAATATGAATAACTATGGGCCCTTTACTAGTGTCACATAATTGGCTTTAGGGCATACAACTAACAAATAGGTCAAAGGAGTTCAGGCTGAACCTAGGAAAGGGAAAGCAGTGATGGAGGGACAGAACTGTGGTACAAGAGTGCTGGATTGTATGGGACTGAATTCTGTGTCACAAGAAAGGGAAACTGTGGAGGCTGAAGATGCATTCAATGGATACAAAGAGGTTGTGATCCATTAAATGGGTCCAGACATTGATGGGGATAATGAAGACCTTGGAGATTGCTCTGCTGGTGGCAAAACATATAGAGCTTGGATCACTGAGATCAGGCAGGCTCTGGTGGTGTCAAGTACAAGTATGTTCATCGACAATGGTTTTATCTCCATAGGTGCTCTCATAGTTGTTGAGCTTTGGATTCTCAGGGTTATTAATAAAAGGAACGGAAGCTGAGACCGTGGAATTACTAACTGCAATCAGAAAGCAGGTGAAAACATAAAAGGGTGGAGAGGAGAAGACAGACAGGGAGTTGTTTCACCTATCTTGGAGACCAAATGAGAGGGAAGATAACTCAGCAAGGTCTGGGAGAGGAGGAAGGAAATTGGAGTTGTCATGGAATTTGAGTGGTTTAAATTCTGAGAGAAGAATGGTTGTAGGAGCTTTCATTAAAAGTTGGAAGGCAAGATATTTTGTGCTTACAAGTAATGAAATTGCAAGCTGTGGATTAGGGGTGAGCAAATGGGTAGGTTCTACCCGGAACCGAATGGAACCAAACTTGAACCGGCCTTGAACCGACCCTACACGATCTGTGTCAGGGTAGGGTCTGGTTCCAAATTCTTGGAACCGACCCCTACCCAGGCCGGTTCCAGGGTCTAGGGGTTTACCCTAACCGAACCGATCCGATGAACCGGCCTTGGTGGAACCTGCCTTGGAACCGAACTTGCCTTGAAATAAACCCCATAATACTTTTGGGGACGTGAAGATTTGAACCCATGCACTCATAATTACAAAGGCCATGGTCTCACTTGACCACTGAGTTACTTTAAGTGATTTGATCATTTGTTTTCATGTCAGTATTTGAATGTGTATAACAAGTAATGTAAAAGATAATATTTACAAAATTTAAATTTAAATTATAAATTTTGAACCATATAATGATAGTCTACATAAAATCTTACTCAATTTAATCAATAAAGATAATATAAGTTTTAAACTATATTTATTGAAAATCAAGTTTCTTAAAGAACATGTTTTTAAAGGGGGAGAGTAAACAAAGAACAGGTTCCACGGCACGGGTAGACCTTGGAACCGACCCCAGAACCACCAAGGCTAGAACCGACCTTGGAACTGACCTTCACAGGGTCAGTTCCAAAAACCTGGAACCAACCCCTATAGGGTAGGTTCTAGGTTCTGCCATGGAACTGAACCAAACCGACCCATGCTCACCCCTACTATGGATTCAAGGATTATTCATAGCTAATGGGGAGACAGGAAGTGTGAGTAGGAATTTAGGCCATCATTAGGGATGGCAGGAGGAATTTTGATGAGTAGACATTAATGTGGTTACAGCCAAGAGGGTAGTGAGGCAATTCTCTGTATCCACAGTTCTTTTGTTGTTTCATTGAAGATGGTTGGGAGTGGAATCTATTCACAATTTGTGGTCCAAATGATGACAACCTTAGTGTAGTATTATTATGGGAGCAGCTTGACAATTTTAGAGATATTGGGAAGAGGGGGGGACCTTGGGTGAGCATAAGAAAAGAAAGGAAGTAGTAGCAAACACTTTAGGCAGCAGGGGTTTTATCTATGCGTCAGTGGGAATTATACATGATCAAATAATCAAGAGGAGGGAGGAAGCAACCATGATAAACATGGACAGGTTCATGGTGTCTTCTGAATTGGAGGCCAGGTATACACAATTTCACATTTGTCTTTAGAAGCCGTGCGGCCCCTGCCCAAACCCTTGTCCAATCATACTCCAATACTATTGGACTGTGGTAGAGTGGTTCAAACTTTGAAGGTTTTGTGAAGATTACAAACATGGTGGGGTGATTTCAACTTAGAAGATTTTGCTGGTCATGTCTTTTCTTAGAAGTCGAAAGCCTTAAAAGAAAAGATCAAGGAGTAGAAGAAGAACGAAAGAGTGCCTGGACAGTATAGCAAAGGTTGATATGATGGAGGATGAGGGTAAGCTGAGAAAATAAGGAGAGGGACAGATAAACAAGATTAAGGGACTACCAATGCAGGAAGAGAGAAAAATTAATTAAGAAGCTACTAATTCATGGGGAATTGGTGGATAAAGAGACTAGAAATAAAGTAGAAATCACTCATTATTATTCTGAATTATATAAGGAAGGGGTTCCATGAAGGACAAAGCTAGATGAGCTCCGATTTCACTCTTTATTCATGGACCAGGTGGATACGTTGGAGGAATCCTTTTTGGAGGAAGAGGTGGAGAATTTAGAGCAGCTCATTGGCTAAAAACTCTAGAGCTCTTCTCACCTTTCTCTTTGAATGTTATCATTGGAAATTTGAAGGAAGCGGCAGACTCTTCATCAGCAAAAATGTAATATGCAGAAGATGGTTGCCACCAGAGGAGGGGTTCATAAAACTCAACTTTGATGGCAGTAGTAGGGGAACCCAGCACCTTCAGGAGTTTTTTTATGAAAGTTAAAAGATTTCATTAAGCTAGAAAGGGGTACATAAGAATATGTACAACAGGGAGAAACACACACACAGATTACAAAGGCATAAACTCTCTCACTATGTAAAAGTTCCCTGTGGGCTCCCAATTTAGCCAACAAATCTGCTACAGAGTTTAACTTGTTTGCTGGAATGAAGCTGCCGAAGGAGAAGAGAAGAAGAAGAAGAAGAAGAAGAAGGAGAGTTGAGAATGGCGGCAACAATCTCTCAGCCGGCCCTACTCTATTATTAATAAGTGTATTACATAATGTTACACAAATAGACTAGAATGCCCCTGATTAGTGATGGGACACCTAGACAAATGAAAAACACTAAATAAGATTAGGCCCAATAACAAAAGACTAAAGACCCAACAGAGATAAATAAACATATTAAGACAGCTGAACCAACACTCCCCCTCAAGCTAAGCATGGATGCCAATCATGTTTACCTTGCCAAGTAAGTCCAAGAATTTTACTGTAGCTAGCCCTTTAGTTAAAACATTTGCGATCTGCATCTCGGAGGGAGTATAAGGAATGCATAGTTCTCCTGAGACTATTCTTTCTCTGACAAAGTGGCAATCTATCTCAATATGTTTCGTTCTATCATGTTGCACCGGGTTATTTGCAATGTTGATGGCAGCCTTGTTGTTACAGTACAACCTGAGAGGGCACTCGATCTTTATTCCAAGTTCACCAAGAAGGATCTTAAGCCACAGAAGTTCAGCAACACCATGAGCCATAGCTCGATATTCAGCCTCTGCACTTGATCTAGCAACCACATTTTGTTTTTTACTCCTCCATGTAATTAGATTTCCTCCAACAAAGGTGCAGTACTCGGAAGTGGACTTCCTATCCCCAATAGAGCCAGCCCAATTTGCATCAGTATATGCTTCAACTTCAATCTTATTGTGTTTTCTGAACAGAATCCCTTTCCCCGGGCAAGACTTCAAATATCTGAGAATCCTTTCCACARCWTTCATGYGAGGGAYTTTAGGAGTGTGCATGAACTAACTGACAACATGTACAACATAAGCAATGTCAGGGCGAGTGAGGGACAGATAGATCAACTTCCCCACCAGCTTTTGATATCTTTCCTTATCAAGGTAGTCCTCTCCTACTGATTCCTGCAGGCCATGGTTCTGTTCTATTGGAGTATTTGCTGGCCTACACCCCATCATGTCTATCTCTTGTAGAAGATCAAGGACATATTTCCGCTGACATATGTAGATGCCCTCTTTTGATCTAGCAACTTCAATCCCAAGGAAGTATCTCAGCTGACCCAGGTCTTTGATCTCAAATTCAGCAGCCAAKAACTCCTTTAGTCTTTTAATCTCTTCCTGATCATCCCCTGTAATCACCATATCATCCACATAGACAATAAGTGTTGTAAGTTTTCCATTTCTCTTCCTTATGAACAAGGTATGATCTGCCCCACTTTGAGTATAACCACCTTTCTTCATGGCCCCACAAAGCTTCTCAAACCAAGCTCGAGGAGACTGCTTAAGACCATATAGTGCTTTTCTCAGTCTGCACACCTTCCTGCCAAACCCATAACCTGGAGGATCCATGAATACCTCTTCATGTAGGTAGCCATTTAGGAAGGCATTCTTCACGTCCAACTGATGTAGCTCCAATGAGAAATTTGTAGCTAATGACAATAGAACTCGGATTGTATTGAGTTTTGCTACTGGAACAAAGGTTTCTTTGTAGTCAATCCCTTCTTTTTGAGTAAACCCTTTTGCTACAAGTCTGGCCTTGTACCTTTCAATGGACCTGTCCTCCCTATGCTTTACAATGAACACCCACTTGCATCCAACAGTGCTTTTCCCTTCCAGTAGATCCACTAATTCCCAAGTCCTTGCTTTCATTAAGACTTTCATTTCTTTGTCCATAGCCTCTTTCCATCTTGGGTTGGATACTGCCTCTGAATACCTAGTAGGAACATGCACAGAAGAGAGAGCAGACACAAAAGAACAATAACGGGGAGACAAATGTGAGTAAGACACAAAATCAACAATGGGGTGTCGGATAGTACAAGAACGGGTAGGCTTACGAAGGGCAATAGGAAGATCCAAGTCAGAGGGATGTGTGATAGGATTACCTGGGGTTGCTAAGACAGGTTGATCCGAGTCCAATTGGTTGCTCTCATGAGTTGGAGGACCCTTTTTCCTTCTATTGTAGGTGATTCTTATATCTTTCTGCTGCCTTCTGAAGTCTTCAGTAACATCTGCAACATCACTAGTAGTAGTTGGTGTAATGGGAGCCTCACTAGATTCACCCGGGATACCACAACTAGGAGGATCAGGAGGAAAAGGTGGAAGGTCCGAGGCAGAAAGAGGCACAAAGAAGGAGGGAACAGAAGAATCCTCTTCCATCCCACTAGTCTCCCCCTAAAGAGGATTCTGGGAAGAATGAAAATAGGATTGAGACTCAAAAAAAACCACATCCTTTGTGACATTTTTTCTTGGTGACTGAATCATAACACTTGTAACCCTTCTTTGTAGGAGAGTACCCCAAAAAGATTCCTTTCGTAGCCCTAGGATCCAGTTTGGTCTTCTTTGGATCCTTTACATGTATAAAGCATACACAACCGAAGACTCTCGGTGGAAGAGAAAAGTCTGGAAGATGAGGGCAAAGGACAGAGAAAGGAGTTTTCATCCCCAATACCTTTGATGGCATTCGATTTATCAGATATGATGCAGTAAGGACTGCTAGAGACCAATAGTTTTGGGGAACCTTGTGCTGAAATAGCAAGGCTCGAGCAGTCTCCAATAGGTGTCTATTCTTGTGCTCAGCAACCCCATTCTGTTGGGGGGTACTAGCACAAGATGACTGATGGATCATTCCAGCATCCTCCATAAATAGATTCAAGGACCTTTCAAAGTATTCAGTTGCATTATCAGACCTGAATTGTTTAATTTTCTTGCCAAATTGTGTTTTAATCATTTTGTAAAACGCCATGGTTACCCGTGGCACTTCATCGCGTCCTTTTAACAAGTAGATCCATGTGCATCGAGAGTAGTGATCAATAAAACTGATAAAGTACCGAAAGCCATCAACAGAAATAATGGGTGAAGGGCCCCAAACATCAGAGTGGACTAAATCAAAAGAAGYTTGAATTTCATTACTAGAAATTGGATAAACAGTTCTACATTGTTTTGATAACTGACAGACTTCACAAACTAAATTTTGACTTGAAACACCTTTGAATAATTCCGGAAACAACACTTCTAATGATGAGAAAGGTAAATGACCTAGCCTAGCATGCCACAAATGTAACCTACCTATTGACTCCACATTGGACTGCCTACTAGTAGCAGATGTTTGTAAGGCCGAACTGATGTCTGCATCAAGGTAGTAGAGGCCTCCACACTCATGACCGCTCCCAATCGTTCTCTTCATTAATTTGTCCTGAAAGACACAACGAGTAGGAAAAAAAGTTATGCTACAATTCAAATTCTTGGTAAGCTTTGAAACAGATAAGAGATTTGAAGAAAGATTGGGAACATGTAGGACAGATTTGAGTGAGAGGTCCTTGCTTAGGTCAACCACCCCTTTCCYAGAGATGGTAGAGAGRGAACCATCAGCAACCCTCATCTTATCTTGGCCAGACAATAAATGATAGGAAGAAAATAGAGAAGACATATGTGTCATGTGGTCAGTTGCACTGGAATCAATAATCCAAGAAGCAGGATCAATAGAACTAGTTGCACTAAAAGCATAGGCAGAACCTGATCTGGCAAGGGAGGTGGAAGCAAGAGAATTGGTCCTTAGACGGGCTAGTGCCCGGCTAAGTACCTCTACCTCATTGGCAGTGAAACCCAAGGACCCGTGTCCGGGGGAATTAGCAATATGTCCCATGGAAGGGGAAGCAACTGTGGATGAGTGTTTTGAGCCATCTCCACTGTGACTGGCAACCAGATTCCCACTTGCAGCTTGACCCTTCTGATGCTTCTTATCTTTCTTCAAAGCAGCTGGTTCCAGATGTGGATAGAGAACCCAACAAGTCTCTTTCACATGCCTTTCTCCTCCACAGTGGGTGCACTTTAGATGTCTCTTGTCCGAGTACTTATTCTTTTTTTTTTTTGATGAATTTGTCCGAGTACTTATTCCCCTTTTGATTTGTAGAAATTAGGGCCGAATGTTCCACAGACTGTTCAGCTAGCTTAGTTTGAGTATCAACTTGCATCTCTTTTCTTCTAACCTCTTCATTCCTCACGAGGTAGTAGACATGATGTAAGTCTGGCATTTCATCCCTTCCCAGAATTTGGGACCTTATTCTCTCATATATTGGATCTAGGCCAGCCAAAAATTTAAATGCCCCTCTTCAATTTGTCTGTCATGCCTTTCCTTCTCTCTGGCATTCTCCCAATCAAGAATGAGGTGATGATCTAGCTCTTCCCATAATCCTTCTAAGGTAGCAAAATATGTTGCAACAGTCATATCCCCTTGCCTCAAGGCAGCAATGTCTTGATTCAATCTATAAATTCTGGCATTATTTTTTCTCTGCCCAGAAGTTTTAGACACTTTCTCCCATATCTTGGCAGCAGTGGAGAAATGTTGAACAGTCCTAGCTACCCTTGGAGTCATTGAAGCAAGTAGCCAGGACATAAAGCATTCTCCTTACGCCAAACTGCATAATCAACACCCCGGGATGTGATGAAGAGCATGGCTGAAACAGACCATTCTCTGAAGTTATACTCATCCAACAACACATTAGTAATCTGCAGGCTGTGCAGATTTGGATTCTCCAGATTAGGGGACCTCCCACTAGTCCTAACATCTCTAGAAGACACTTCCCCGGATATAGAAGACATCTTCTCCTACTTGCAAAGATCAAACTGTAAACACAATATACAGAGAACTGTTTCAGACTTACGGAACTTGCTGCACTGCAAACTCTGCCCTGAGAACCCGTAACAGAGCTGAAACCACGAGCACCACACTGCTGCACTATGCTCTAATTACTGCTGTCGCAGACTGTAATCAGTCCAGACTTCTGCTGTGCTCTAATCACTGTTGTCGCAGCCTATAATCTCTGCCACGACCAGTTCTAGGACTGCCGAGATCAGTCCTCCCACCTAGATCTGTTCCACACAGATCTCTCTTAGCCGAATGGCTACAATCTGCTGTACTGAGTCTATTAGGGCATCAGCTTYTGGGACTAACTCCCCTTGGGCCCTACAACCAAGGGAAACCCTAGATGTAGGTCCTGCTGTGTTCTACGACCAACCCTAGGGTTTCTTTGCAACAACCAAGAAAGAAAAGAGGAAGAAAGAGAGTTGGATACGAGTAGAAGATGAAGCGGCGGCTGTAACCAGGTGAAAGATTAGAGCTCTGATACCATGTTTGCTGGAATGAAGCTGCCAAAGGAGAAGAGAAGAAGAAGAAGAAGAAGAAGAAGGAGAGTTGAGAATGGCGGCAACAATCTCTCAGTCGGCCCTACTCTATTATTAATAAGTGTATTACATAATGTTACACAAATAGACTAGAATGCCCCTGATTAGTGATGGAACACCTAGACAAATAAAAAACACTAAATAAGATTAGGCCCAATAACAAAAGACTAAAGACCCAACAGAGATAAATAAACATATTAAGACAGCCGAACCAACATAACTCTCTAGGAATCCAGAACAGATAGGAATCCAAAGAGTCCTGAAGATTCCGAGCCTCGTCCAAATAATGAGCTAGCCTCCATGGCCCTCCATTCTTCTCCCTGAGCCATCCAATGGTGTTGTTCGAATCTCCTTTGATGACAAGAGAAGACAAGCCAAGGTCTCTTGCAATCCGGAGTCCAGTTAGCACTGCTAACACTTCAGCCTTTGTAGAGTCTTCCATCCCGATTGCACCACTGTTAGCATGCAGTAAATTCCCATCCCTTCCCTTAAACACACCCCCATCCCTGCAAAACCAGGGCTCCCAAGGGCACTTCGATCAAAGTTCAGGGTCACCTCCTCTTCTAATCTTGGCTGAGGGATGCTTGTTGCTTTTAGAGAAGCTGGAGAAGAAAGCAAGATCTCCACCATGCTTCTTTGAAGATCATTCGAAGAAGCACCTTTGAACTCCTCTGAGTTCAGCGCCCAAATGTTGCACAAGTGGAATATGTAAGATAACAGTTCACCCATAGTTCTAGCTTTATTGTTGAAGATTCGGTTGTTTCTCTCCTCCCACACCCCCCACATAACTGCTTGAACCACAATACACCAATAAACTTTTCCCCTTTTTCCAAGGCATCTTCTTTCCATTGCCAAAGAAGGTCTTCAAGGTGTTCAGGAAAGACCCAACTGTACCCTACTAGGGAGGTCATGTTTGGGAGTGCTTATTGAATAAGTGCTTAAAAACACATGCTTATTCAAATAAGCACTTATTTGCATTTGGCACCCAACTTTTTCAAGTGATTATTTTAAAAAATAAGCACTGATTTCATATTGGGCGTTTAGTAGTTTTTTCTCCAATAAGCAATTAAATAAGCATTTGTGACAATTTTATCCCTCATTTTCTTTCAAATTTTCAAAATATACCCTTATGAAAGTACTTTTATTAAATCACTTTTATGAAAGTACTTTTATGAAGGCACTTTTATGAAAGCACTTATGAAAGCACTTTTATGAAAATTACTTTTATGAAAGCACTTTTACGAAAGTACTTTTATGAAGGCACTTTTACGAAAGTACTTTTATGAAGGCACTTTTACGAAAGTACTTTTATGAAAGCACTTTAACAAAAGCACTTTTACGCAAGTACTCTTATGAAAGTACTCTTATGAAAGCACTTTTATGAAAGTACTTTTATAAAATTCAACTAGGGATAATTTTACAAGTGGTATTTTAAAATTCAACTAGAGATAATTTTGGAAGAAAAAAAAAATTGAATAAGATAAGCACTTCAAAAAAGCTGGAAATTTGGGTTTAAAAAATAAGCCCTTATTTTTAAAATAAGCACTTATTCCAGGCTTATTTCCCACACACCAATAAGTGCTTAATGGTGTGGTCCCGGCCAAAATAAGCACTTATTTTTAAGCACTCCCAAACATGGCCTAGGTTTAGGAAGAAGCACCAAACTTTCCTTGTTTCTTAGCCTTCGGGATACTTGAATACAGGTTACAACAGAGCAGGTGACTCACTAAGAGCTGAGATAATGGCTACACTGGAGGGAGCACAAAGAGCAAGGGATATGAACATCAACAAATTGCTGATTGAAGGGGACTCACAATTTGTAATAGGGTGGCTGCAGAACAGAGAAGGGGACTTCTGGATTATAGGAATGAAATGAAAACATTCCAGTGGCTAACTAGGGGCATGGAAGTAAAACTTCATTGGGTGCAAAGGGAAGTAAATTGTATGGCTGATGCTTTAGCCACAAGGGGTGGCGAGAGAACAAATGTTTTGGGCATAGTTGGAGAGAGGTATTGGACTGCAATCAAAGGTGACATAATGCAAAAAAAAAAAAAAAAAAAAAACAAAAAAAAAAAGGTGACATAATGAAAGTAATGAAGGAATTCTACTCAAATGGTGGCATGGAAAGGAGTTTGAATGCTACATCCCATTTGGTAAATTGGGACCTGCCCACCTTCAGCAAGTGGAGGTTTAGGTGTAAGGAAGATCAAAAAGTTCAACATAGCTTTGTTATAGAGATGGTTCTGGAGTTTCAATTCAAAACCTAATTGGTTATAGAGAAAACTAATTTCTGAAAAGTATGGTTTTCAGGAAAATGGCTGGTATTCGAACACCCCCTCGCAACCTTATGGATGCAGTGTTTAGAGAGGGATTTATAAAGCATATCCTTATTTTAGGAAAGGTATCAAATACAATTTAGGAAATGGAAACAAACTGAAGTTTTGGATGGATCCCTGGTCCGGAGAGAGAAGAGTGAATCACCCACTCCAGGAGGCTCAAAAAGGTCCAGAAAACTAACCGCCCCCTACAGAAAAATAAAAGAAGTCCAACGATACCTGTGCGCCCAAGATCAGATCAAAAACAAAGAGTCCAGTTTTCTAGGACTCTTCCCTGTACTCCAGTTCTTCCTGATTTTGATGCCAAAACAAAGATCACCTTCCTGATGACTAGATCTCACCAAAATATCCAAGAACTGGGCAGTCTATAGCAGATCGATCAGCCCTTTGTTACTTCATGCAGTCGGCCGATCTATGGCTGCATGAGAATGCTTCAAGAACCCTAGCCGATTGCTCTGATACCAAGTAGAAATCTGCTGAAATAAAAAATATGAAAGAAAGGAATGTTTTCTTGAAGAGAGAAGAGAGAAGAGAGAAGGAGAAGAAGAGATTTTTAGAAGAAAAGAGAGCAATAATCTGGCCGCCCCCTTCAGTTATTATTTATATTAAAAATATAAGAGGTGTACAATTCCTACTATGCCCTTATAGGGCGGCAAAATATAAAACAGTATATAAAGGACTCAAAACACTAATAAAATTTGGACTCACATAACAGCTGTGGTCTCCACTTCTTATCTAACAACTAACATAACACAACTACTCTAAAAACAAACAAAACTAACTAATCTTCAACAAAAGACCTTATAACTTTCTGGTTTTTGTAACAATCTCTGCTCGGTGACCCTTTTTTAAGTTCCCCAATGCACCATCTCTTGTTTTACATTGGTGTTTTCTCTTTAGGCTCTATTTGTTTGCAGTGCAAATCCGAACTGAATACAAATTTTGCACCCAGTTTAGTTATGCATCCATTTGTTTATAATCATGGATTGCACTCTTGCATGATACAAAATTTGTAATTTTTTTTGTCTCATTTGCACTCATTGACAGTGTAAGTTTTGCATCCATAAAACTGATATGCAAAATTTGCACCACCTTCCTCATACCTCAATTTTATCTCATATAAAGTGGGGACCACATTATCTTGCTTCCTACCACACTCCCAAACAGACAACCCACCTCCTATCTCCATTCTCTTTCAACTAAAGTGAGGACCACTTCATATTACTTTCTATTTTATTTCTCATGAATAAATAAGTCAAATCTGAAGCAAAAAATAAATCGGAATTTACACTCAGCCTATTTGCACTCCCATGCTTTTACCCCAGTGCAAATGAAATTCACATTGCAAACAAACTGAGCCTTAATCTTAGATGTATAGCCATTCCTCCTCCATGGCCAGGTTTGGTTATGGAGGACAAAATCCATTTCATAGCGCTCTTATGATAAGACAAATATATGCATCATTTCCAATAAATTAGGTCTCCTGGTTTGTAGCGTGTAACATTTCTCTATTTTCCAAGATATGGACATAGAAGATAATAGTAAATGGTGTCTTAAGAGAGCATCTCAAGCACAGAAGTGGAATCATTATTTTACATAAATAAATAAATAAATAAAAACCTTTTATCTCAGACATATGTTAAGAATGTAATCATGTATGTGAAAGAATTAGAAACTCACTGGGAAACAGCGCATCATATATAAAAGGGGATTTGAGGATAAGTCTAGCCCATCGACATGGTGCTGACTAAATACAGCAATACGGACCTGTAAAATCCAATATATCAGTTCCAGTAGATCGGGGTTGGAATAGAATTACTAAATTCCCCCCAGCACTAGTAAAGATAGAACTAAACTTGACAAATCTATTGCATTTTTAATATGGAAATAAAGAGACAAGAGCATCACTTTAACAAAGTTGAGAAATAACTGATTCAAATAAAGACCTCTATTAGACAAGATTAAAATCTTCTTTTACCTCACTTGGTTACAATCAATATACATCTCTGATCTCCTGTGCTAAATTTTGTGATTTTGTGTTATTTTCTAGTTTGTATTTTTCTTTTTTTTTTTTTGATAATCTTGTTTGTGATTGTTGTAGGAATTTATCAATTAATCTAGAGCCAATGTAGTTCAAATGGTCTTAGTAAAGAGCTCCCTTTATAATTTAAAGAAGTTGAGGTTGTAGATTTGTTACTTTTCTTGTAGCCTATGCTTGGTAGGTCAAGTTATTCTGGCCAATATTGTCATGTGGTGAAGCAATGAGTAGTCATTTTGGCCTCCCTAGGCAATGCTGTTAGTCTTGACTAGTTTCACAAACTGTTGCAGCCCACATAAATGTCTTTCTCACTTGTGGCAGCATGAAAACCAAGAGCCACAACATCAACATACTATTCTCTTGATCCCAACTGTCATCAACATACTACATTACTAGCAGTAATGTAGAGTTTAAATCCCCTACACAATTCAAGGTAATTCAGTCCATCAAAGGGAATTACAGTCAAAGGAAACTCATATCTAACCCCCCCCCCCCACTCATTCCGTTTTGACCTAACAGAAACCCCAGAAGTTGCAGAATTTTCAGGACATGATTCAGCTCACTATTCAGCTTTAAACACACACCCTAGGATCCCTCCTGACACAAAACAGTCCTAGAAACACACTAGAACTGCAGCCCACATGCACACACTACAGCCTGGACACAATCTGAACACAGACCAGCTCCAATATTCCTCAAAAAAAAATCCAGGTTGATTTCAGTGCTGAATAGACTTAACAGTCACAGTCCACCACACTTTTAGACCATATAATCGCACCAACTACCAGGAGAGACCACAAACAGTGTTGTCACACCAAAAAAAGGCAAAGACAGGTCGTCCCAATGATTTAAAAGGCACGCCTAGGCAGTGTTTTAAAAGTGCAAGGGCCAATTTGCGCCTGAGGTGCAAGGCAAGGCGTGTGCCTTTTTAAGAAAGGTGCAAAATTACAAAAATAAATAAATAAAAAAAAGGTCAGAAATTTCCAAAAATGCCAAAAAAATTTAAATAATGCAAAAAATTTTAAAAATATTAAACATAATGTTAATAAAAATATAAACTTAAATTTTAAAATAAATGATTTAAAAACCCTATTATCTAAAATTAAAATACATAAACATAACATGTAAAGTGTATTCAAATGAAAATTTAAAAATAAAAGCAAACATATAAAGCATTTTCAAGCATGTAAAACCCACAATCTCTTTTTTCCCTTAATTGCATTGCTTCAAGTAGTTAATGTGATGTAAAACATATTGCATTCTTGATTCTATGAGTCGCCTTTGTAGCACACCCCTCGAGGCAAGCCCAAACAAGTCTATGTTAGGGTTTGAAATTCTTATTTGCTGATGTTGTTCATTCATTCATTGCAATAAAATATCTTCTTAAAAGGCAATGAAAGTTGTAAAATCATTATATTTTATGTGAGAAATAAGAATTTCAGACCCGAACATAGACTTGTTCGGGCTTGCCTCAAGAGGCATGGCCGGGGGTCCTAGAGCCCCCGGCCCAGCCATTAGACTCAAAAAAAAAAGCAAAAAGCGCAAAATTTTAAAAAGGCGCACGCCTGGGCTAAGGCAAGGCACATCAGGTGCACACCTAGGCGCACTAGGCGTGCGCCTAGGACCTGGGTGAGGCGCATACCCCAAAATGCGCCTCGCCTATGCGCCTAGGTGCACCTTTTAAATCACTGTGCCTAGGCACACAAGCAAGGCGCATACCCAGGTCCTAGGCACACACCTGTCAAAAGGCGCACGCCTGGTGCGCCTAGGCTTGTCCCTTAGCCCAGGCGTGCACCTTTTTAAAGTTTTGCGCCTTTTTGCTTTTTTTTTAGTCTAACGGCTGAGCCAGGGGCTCCAAGAACCCCCTATTTGCTAATGTCGGTACAAAGGCAACTCATAGAATCAAGAATGCAATATGTTTTACATCACATTAGCTACTTGAAGCAATGCAATTAAGGAGAAAAAGAGATTATGGGCTTTACATATTTGAAAATGCTTTATATGTTTGCTTTTATTTTTAAATTTTCATTTGAATACGCTTTACAAGTTATGTTTATGTATTTTAATTTTGGATAATAGGTTTTTTAAAACATTTATTTTAAATTTTAAGTTTATTTTCTTTTATTAACATTATGTTTAATATTTTTTTATTTTTTTTTTATTTTCTGACTTTTTTATTTTTTAGCTTTTTTTTGTAATTTTGCGCCTTGATTAAAAAGGTGTGTGCCTCGCCTTGCGCCTCAGGCACAAATTGGCCCTTGCGCTTTTTTTGCGCCTTGCACTTTTAAAACACTGGGTCATCTGTGACCTACAAAAGTTCCATTCTCACTTTCTCAGGTACAAGGATCACACAATCCATAGAAAAATAGTATGAACTCACAACACTTTCTCACAGCATTCAGCCACCTAAATTCATAGGTTTTTTTTTCTTGATATACACCCAAGAGGGAAGAAAAAAATAAAAAACTGCTGTATCAGTCTATTCTTCTAATCTCAGACTGGAGAAGACAGCAAGATGAAGGTGAAAGAAAACTTGTTTGATCTGTACTCAAGCCCAGTAGAACTGCTCCGATACCATATTAACAGAAAAAGTAGAAGAAATATGGAAGAAAAAGAAAAGAGAGAGAGAAGGGAGAAGGGAAGAGAAAAAAATTGAGAGAATGAAATCTGTTCTGGCAGCGCCAGATTTTTTATTATATATAGGGTAACACTTAAAGACAAAAAGACTCCTATGCCCTTGCGGCACTTACAGAACATAAAATACTATAAAATACTAGTTATTCTAACAAGGAACAAAGGCACGATAGCATGGATAAAAAATTAATCTATTTTGAGAAGGTTTCATGGAGGCAAAAAGCTAGGGTGTTGTGGCTCAAAGAGGGTGATAGGAACACTACATTTTTTCAAGCCATGGTGAGGGGAAGAAAAAGGAACACAATTTTGAGGTTGGAGGAGCGAGAAAGAATTATTGCTGACCAGCAAGCCATTGTTGAGGAGATCCGCAATTTTTGAATAAATTTGTAGAAAGCTATACCTAATAGGAAATGTCATTTGGGGGAGCCGGAATTTGCTCATTTGGAGAGTGGGATGGAGTGGCTGGAGAGAGAATTTTAGGAGGAAGAAGTATGAAATGCTGTCAGAAAGATAAAGGGGGATAAGGCCCCAGGGCCAGATGGTTTTAACATTGGTTTCTACAAAATGAGCTGGAACATTATCAAGGATGGATATGTTGAAGAAATTATGGGGGGAGAAAAAACTGAATAAGGTTGCCAATGCAACCTTCATTTCTCTCATCCCAAAAGTAGATGGAGCTGTTAGAGTTAAGGATTTCAGGCCGATTAGCCTAGTTTCTAGTGACCTATAGGTGTTATCTGGGAGACTGAAGATGGTGTTGCATTTGGTGGTGGGTTTGACTCAAATGGCATTTGTCCAAAGGAGGCAAATTCTTGATGGGGTTTTGATTGCAAGTGGAGAAGCGGGGATGATCCGAAAATTTGACTTAGAGAAGGCATATGATCATGTTGAATGAGGTTTTTTAGAAGAAGTGATGCAGAGGATGGGTTTTGGGAAAAGATGGAGAAGTTGGACTTTTGCATGTATCTCTTCGGTCTCTTTTTCAATGTTAATGAATGGGGTTTCTACTGAATTCTTCAATGCCACGAGGGGATTGACACAAGGAGATCCTCTCTCCCCAATGCTCATTGTTCTTGTTGTGGAGGTATCAAGTAAGTTGATTGAGAAAAGAAGAAAGGTGGAGTTGGTTGCTGGTTTCAAAGTTCAGAGAGATAGAATGGTCATTTTCATCTCCAATATGCTAATGATACGATTTTCTTGGATACTTCTGTGGTGCAGGTTTATAATTTAAGCAGTATTCTTAAATGCTTTCAATTGCTGTCAGGCCTGAAGATTAATCTTGGTAAAAGTATTGTGATTGGGGTGGGAGAAATTCAGCAAGATGTTTTGGAGGAATGTGTTAAGAGCTTTGGGGTGTTTGATAGGGGAATTTCCTTTTTCTTATTTGAGTCTCCCAACTGGGGCTAGGGCGGTTGCTTCTTCCACTTGGCAACTTGTCCTAGATAGAATTGATCAAAGGTTGGCAGGGTAAAGGAGGGAATTTCTGTTTTTTTTTTTTTTTTTGGGGGGGGGGATATTCTTCAGTGGTGGGAGAGATTGAGAGAATGCAATTTTCACTGGAATGTCAGGGTGAAAAAAAAGAAGTTTAATTTGGTTAAGTGGGACTTGGTGTGTAGACCTAAAAAAGATGGGGGTTTGGGAGTGGGAAGAGTGGGTGTATTTAAAAAAGCTTTGTTGGGAAAGTGGGTTTGGAGATTTGGGAGGGAGAGGGAAGCCATTTGGAGAAGAGTGGTGGCCTGTAAGTATGGGGTGGTGAACTTTGGGTGGGATGTGAGGGAGGTGAGGTCATCTTATGGGGTAAGTATTTGGAAGGGGATCATGAAGTTCAACTCACTGCTGCTTCTTTTTTTTCTCTTGGAAGGTGGGGAGCGGATATAGAATAAGGTTTGAGGATGATTGGACTGGAATTGGAAAGTTGTGTGAAATTTGTCCAAGATTGTATAATTTGAGTGAGAAGGGTGTGCCTATTTCTCATTGCTATGAGGTGAGTAATGGTTCTGTAGTCTGGTGCCCTAAATTTAGAAGACCTTTATTTGATTGGGAGTTGGAGTGTGTGGAGCTGCTGGCTAAGTTTCAAGAGGTGGAAAATTGACCCCTCATCATCAGATGTCAAATGGTGGAAAGAGTGTAAAGATGGGAGATTCATGGTCAAATCCATGTATAATGCTTTGATCAGGAACCAGGTAGAGGCTGATTCAATTAGAGGCATTTGGGGGAAACCAGTTCCCTCAAGAGTGGAACCTTTTGCATGGTTGATTTCAATGGGCTGCATTCTTACACAGGATATGTTGAAGAAAAGAGGCTATCAGTTTCCAAACAGATGTGTGTTATGCTGTTTTGCTGAAGAGGAGAATATTATGCACTTGATGGTACAATGCAATTTTGTGAAAGGGGTCTGGTCCTTCTTCTTCAAGCTCTTTAAGGTGGCTGGTTGGGCACCAGTGGACTCTGCTGGAATTTGGTGACTGGCCAAGAGTTCTAGTTAGTTGTAAAGAAATAATTATGTGGAGCTGTATTCCTTTTGCTGTCTGCTGGGAAGTTTGGAAGGAGAGAAACAAGACGATCTTTGAAGGGAAAATGAAAAGCTTGGAAGAAGTTGGGGCAGGACTCTGTTCTTTAGTTGTTGGTTGGGTGTTGGTGCTTCCAGAATTTGAAGGACTAAAGAAAGAAAACTTTGGTTCTGACTTTTGGCATACTTTGAGTGGCTAAGATTTTGGCTAGGTTTATGTACTCTGTTTTTAGTTTTGTGAGACTCGTATATTCTGCTTCTTGTTGTTTTTGTTGGGGTGACCCCTTGTGACCTGTGTTAGTTGTATCCTTTTATTCACAAGTAATAAAATTTTCTTCTTTCTTAATTTATCTTCAAGAAAACCCTAATTCTCTCATCCCCTAACCCTTAAGCTTCTTAGTTCAAGCATCCCTATGCTAGAACAGCAAGCTAAATACATTTCCAATCATTCCTTAAAATTAGTAAATTCAACCCTAAAACTTTAGCTTACCCTAATTCTAGGATCCATCTGCTAACCTATTGGCTATCAAGAGAGAACAAAAGATACCTTAGCTGAACGGTAAACTGTTCCAGAACTTGGCTGAAGCTCTCCTGCTATTAATTTGAGTATGGTTGATTTGCCAATGCCATTTGGACCAACCACTATGAAAAAATTGATTAGCCAATGTCAGAATGTAGAGAAAAATGGAGAAGTAAAAGGAAGTACTAGTTTCCAAAAAAAAAAAGAGAAAAAGGAAAAATTAAATGAAAAACACCAACAAGACAAATCAAAGAAATGCAAAAAAAGATAATAACTAAAACTTATTTGCTGGATTAATAAAATCTTACTTATTTATCAAAACGAAAAAGATAATAACTAGAACTTAAATAACCAGTGGAAGGGGCAAATGCATTAATCTATTTTTTTAGTTATGTTAATTAGGATAGGCTTGTCTTTCTCAGCCTCAGCCAGAGAAATGAATTATCAAAACAAAAGACCAAGTTACATGACAAGGGTTTTTATTAGCAAAAGATGAGACATGTGCATGATTCTACAAAAATACTAAAATACATGATACCACATAATATTAGCTTACATGCAAAAGCTATAAACAGTATTATAAATTGAAAATAGACAAAAATACATAACTTATAATTAGAAACAGATCAGGCACTAGAAAAGGGAAATCTATGTTGTGTGCTAACGAGCATGTAGTTGAGTGTTTTCCACCCAAAGTAACATCATCCAAAAACAGAGAACGAAAATAATTCATCTGTCCTTACTTGCTATGCGGCTGTCAAGATCTATACCAAAATTCAAATTCTTGAACAATATTGGACCCCCGGGATAACCAAATGACGCATCACTGCAATCAAATGTAATGTCAAGAATATTTCAAAGGAAACTAAACCAAGCATAATTCAAAATCCAATGGCAATAAATATTAAAAACACTCCAGTTCCAGTGGGCACTCAAACTGAACATGAATCAGAGTTTATGGTAACAATGGAAGGAAATTGATTGACATAGTCACTTGGGATAAAGTTGATAAAATTAACTACTCCTTTGTAAATATCACAAAAGCTCTGTTAGATGCACTGCCAAACAGACCTGAAACTAATTATGGGAGGCCCTGGCCTGTCATCAGGTGTTGGGAACTCGAATTTATAACTGTAAAGGAAGAAAACATGGAGAACTTAATTAAAGGTGAAAATTGAAACAAAAAGCAGGTGATTTTGCATAATGTATTAAAGTATAGACTATAGAGGAAGTCGGGGATATCATCAAAGGGAAACCAATCAATAGAAAGGCTGCATACTCAGGGTCATTGACGACTTCATCCACGTGACCCATTCGCTCCAATGCCTGCTCAGTTTCAAAAGGTAAGTAGTAATAAAATTATTTCCTGCATCATGACCCTTGATGCAGAATAGAAAAATGCCCATGACTGGAAAGGCTTTATGGATCAAAAAATAAAACTAAATACACAATTAAATGCAATGTAAACGGCTTCAGGCTCAAATATGAGATTATAAAGATCAATCTGAATCAAGTCAATGAAAAGAACGAGAAATTGAAGCCTAAATTGCACCAAATCAACTTAGCAAAGATTTCAAATGTTCTCTCTAAGCACCTTAATTCTCGATTGAACAAGAGATGCCCGTTTTGCATTGTAACGGAACTTATCAATAAAAGCCTGCATCACAAAGAGAAATATCCATGTATCAAACAACTAAGTGGAACCAGAACATCCAAGTTTAAAAATATACCACCTTTAGTATCTATCCACCTACTTAATTACTTATGTATCACAAGTAATGTTGCTACTTGCTAGCAAAGACATCCTATTAAACAAAACGATCCATTGCACTAGCCATCTAAAATATTTCATGGTTGTTTGTTCAACAAACATAGTATAAAACTGAAAAATAGGCGTGCTGTACAACAGGAGGCATGGACAGTACATTGTTAAGACTTAAAACTGCTTAGCCATTTACTACCTCTACAACAGTACAACAGCCAGATTTTGTTTTTTTATGATAATTCAACAGCCAGATTTTGTTGAGATTAAACAATTCTTATTAACTATTTTTTTCTTCAGAAAGATGGTCATAAAGTTTTGGTTGTGAAAAGCATAGGATCTTGTCTCTGAAGTATTGGAGGGTTGGGCATCTGAGATCTAGATCTAGTAACCTAAAGGTCCAAAACCATGGTTCTCCACATCCTAGAAATACCTATATCACAACTGACCTAAAAGTTTTTATCAATCTCAATGACACAAAATAATGGGAGCAAAATAACTGTTCACTTGGTCCTCGCACAAAAAAAAAAAGAAGAAGAAATGCTGCAGCATTGTTCTAGTACAAATCTCCACAGAAGAAAACCTGCATATGAGCTTTTGTCCGTTCACTTGACTCAAAGGCTTTCTGTTGATTCTTAAGTTGTTCCTCCTTTGTCCTTTCAAATGTATCATAGTCCCCTTTGTAAGTAGTCAACTTTTGTCCATGTAAATGGATAATATCCATAACAACCTAGGGAAATGTCAGAATAGAAGCCATCCTATAAAACATTAAAACAGAAGAAGAAAAAAGAAATAGCATAAAAAATGAACCACCAATCCTCCATTCTCACTCAAAAAAGTTCAAATGTAAGAAAAGTAATACCGTGTTCAAGAATTCTCTAGCATGAGAAACAACTATAAATGTCTTTGGCCATTTCACAAGATATGATTCCAACCATAGAACAGCATGAAGATCCAGATGATTCTGCAAAAAAAGAAATGCAAGTTTTACATAATTCTTTTAAACCAAGGTTAGAAGACATTTCATGAATACAATGAAAGTGCTAGAGTATTTTTTTACTGTGGGTTCATCAAGTAGCAACAAATCAGGCTCTATAAATAATGCACGTGCAAGAGCTATTCGCATTCTCCATCCTCCAGAAAAAGTTTTTGTTGCCTTCTTCTGCATTTCTGGAGTAAAACTAAGACCCTGAAGAAGAAAAAAAGAGGCAGCAGAATATTGATCACATGTAAGAGTAATTTCCATTAAAATGCAGTAATTGAATTGAGAACAAGAAGATTGTAAGCAAGCATGCTGGATTTCTCTTTGAGCCTATATTTTTTTGATTTTTTGGAGATCAAAAACCAAGCTAATCTTTTATTTAAACTTACCATTAGAAAGTTCTCTTGTTGAAGCAGTCATTGGTTAGTGCACCTTTGTCTAAGGTTTCTCTTATTTTTGGTTTGTGTAGAACTAGGAATTATAAGTTGACCTAGGAGTGGGAATCTTTTTTTGCCTAATGGATATGTGTCACAACCAATGACCTTAGTAGTGGAACTAATATTAAATTGAACAGAAATGCACGTGATTTGAGAAAGCTTCCCTCAAGCTATTTTGAGTTAAGAGTTCCTTATGATGCCCTGCAAATATTTTTATTCAAGAACGTATGTTTATAACCATGAAATGATATTCTTGATCAGTCAAGTTCCTTTGTTTTCTACCCAGGTATTCTCTTTCAGCATTGTCAGACTCAGACTGGACACAACCATTTTGTTGACTGGATCACAAATCACCCAATTCAACCATTAGATCACTCAAATACAAATTTTCAAAAAAGAAAAATTTTAAAAGATAGAAAATAGATTCATAATATGTTTTAAAGCTATCTCCATCAGCATGAGCTTGTCTTACACCAGTCCCAAGCCCAGATAAAGGAGGGTTTCATCAGGTTGGCAGCCAACACTAAAACTTTTTCCGAACTCTCATGATTGTAGATCCTGATTTGTCTTTCCATGTTCATGCTAGGGCATTCCTTATAAGCAACACGCTATAAACCTTAACCCGAGCAAGTGTTAAGTGGGCAAGGACATGCTAGGGTGGTCCCTAGAAGTCACACCCCACAATAACACTAAGCCATGGTATTAAATAGGCAAGGGTTCCCTCATCCTTTTGGACGAGGGCAGGTAAAAAATAGTCCAAAAAATACAACTTTGTTTAGCCACTTGGAATGTAAGAGCATCAAGAAAGACTATGGAACTAGTAGACACAATGAAGAGGAGAATAATTAGTATTGCATGGTTTTAGGAAACTAAATGAATGGGAAAAAAGCTAAACAAATTGATGGCTACAAGCTATGGTACACTGGAGAAGTGAATAATAGCAATGGAATAGCAATAATAGCATATAAGAATACTGATAAAAAAATAGCATTTGTTAGTATAAAACTACAAACTTAGCAATAGCAAGATTCGAACTTTAGACATTAGGCTTTAACAACTAGAGGTTCACCACTAAGCCACACCCATTTGCTTGTTATAGGTTTATGCATTTTTATTTTTAAATAAATTTTCTCTTTTTCTTAGTGTATTCTTAAAATTTATGTATTAATAAATATAAAGATAAATTATATTGATTGTTTATACATTTTAGTTTTTTTGTTTTTTCACGTTTTAGTTATTCCATCATTTGCGAATAGTTACTAAGTGTGTCCCGATATCTTGAATTTTATATAGACCATTAAATTACAGTTTTTTTACTTTTAAATAACTTATTTACAATCATATAAAACTTGTAACTATCGTTATTAATATATTTTTAGGATTTATTTGAGTTTTTTAGCATATTTATGCGTATCTTGATTTTTCGTCCGTATTTATACATATCCAAAGTGTATCCCAATACGTCTCTTAAAATTATCTAACCGATACACCTTACATTTCCGATACTTTAAACCTTGATCATATTATCTTTTTGAAATAGTGTAATTAGAAAAAAAAAATAAAGAAATTGAAAGTTTGACATATTTGAATATGTTTTATATGCTATATTTGATTTTATTGTTTGTGTTAGAGTTGGCAGAATAAGGGGTAGTTTGGTCATTTTGTCATAAAATTAGAAGTGAGTTGTCTATTTTATCTGTGTTTAAGTTGTGTCTCATACTTAATGAGGGACATAGTTGTCTTTTGTATCCTAATGCATAAGTTATAAATACAAGGTGGGTCAGCTGGTAGATGATTTTTCTCTCCGGCCGAACCCTTTCTTTCTCTCCTCTCTTCTTTCTCTTCTTCTTCTTCTTCTCTCTTTCTTTCTTATTTCTGAACTAGGACTGAACTAGTGTCAATCGACCCACAAACATGGTATCAAAGCACTAGAAATCAGTCCAGAAATCAGCTTGCTTCCTTTCTTTTCTCCTTGGATCGTCATATCAGATTTGGGTTTTTCTGAATTTCTCATCAATCAGTTGGAGGATTGATAAGGAGTGAAAAAGGAGTGATTGTTTTTCCTTCTAGGAGGTAACTATACCTCCAGTTATCATGGTGGTGTTCGTCTTGGTGGTGTACTAGAAACCCTCTACTCAACGACTCAGAGAGGGCTGGTTCGTGAACAGGTGTGAACAGAAGTCTATGGTCAGCTAATTGCATGGTGTTTTCTCTCTCTTTTGGACGGGATTTGAACTATGTAGCAGTGCTGAATGATAGGTATGTGTAGGGACTGTTTTTGGTTCCTACTTATATCTGAATGTGTGTGACAGCAGTAGGATTTTAGTGCTGAACCCTATGACAGTGAGTGTTTCAGCAACAGTTGCTTAATTGTGGTGTGGCGTGTGGTGTAGTGAGGGCTGAATGGTGAAGGGTGATTTCTTTGTAATTATTTTTTTTATAATGGCCACAATCGGAGAGGGCAGTGATAATAAAACGGGTGTAATGATTTCCCCTGGTTACCTAAATATACAAATGACCTCCATCAAATTAAATGATGAGAACTATGTGCCATGGGCTAAGTCGGTGGAAGTGTTTCTAAGAGCCAAGAATAAGGTGAAACATGTGAAGGAGCCAGGAGGAGAAACCCTCATCTGACTCTCAAGGGTATAGCGATTGAGAACAGGAAAATGCACAAATTATGACCTGGTTGCGGAATAGCATGGAACCGAAAATCAGTGTGAACTTTATGTTCTTGGAAACTTAAAGTTTCTAAGAAACTTTATTCTGGCCAAGATAACACCACTAGAGTATACCAACTGTATCAGGAGTACTTTAACTTGAAGCAGGAAAATTAGAGCCTAGAGGAGTATTGTGCTAGTATGAGAAACCTTCATAATGAGCTTAATGTGTATCACCCATTGACTTCCAATGTTAAAATTCAGCAACAACGAGAACAGCTTAATATGACAAGATTTTTGGTGGGATTGAAACCTGAATATGAACTTGTTAGGGCACAAATACTAAGCGGGTCTGTTTTTCCTTCTCTTGAGGAGGTGTTTGCCCGACTCCGAAGGATTTCTATTAAACCTTCAGGACATTCCACTCTCTCGGATATGTCTGTTTTTGTGGTGGCGAGAGGGGGATGTCGTGAAAATAGAGATGGTGGAGGTGGACATGGATTTCCAAGGAACTGAGGCGGTCCTATGTTTAACCATACTGGTGGTCAAGGTGGAGGTAGTGCTTTAAAAGCACAAGGGCCATTTGCGCCTGAGGCACAAGGTGAGGCACGCGCCTTTTTGAAGCAAGGCACAAAAATACAGAAAAAAAAAAAGCTAAAAAATCAAAAAAAAAAGTCAAAAAATTTCAAAAACAACGCCAAATTTTTTTTAAAAATGCAAAAAAAAAATCACAAAAATATTAAACATAATATTAATAAAAATATAAACTTAAATTTTAAAAGAAATGTTTTAAAAAACCTATTATCTAAAAATAAAATACATAAACATAACATGTAAAGCACATTCATTACTTCAAGTACTTAATGTGATGTAAAACATATTGCATTGTTGATTCTGCAAGTCACCTTTGTACCATGCCTCTCGAGGCAAGCCCGAAGAAGTCCATGTTAGGGTCTTAAATTCTTATTTCTCACATAAAAACTAATGCTTTTATAATTTTAATTGCCTTTTAAGAATATATTTTATTGGAATGAATGAATGAACAACATTAGCAAATAGGGGGTTCTCAGAGCCGTTACGCTCAAAACAAAAAAAAAAAGCAAAAAGCGCAGAATTTTAAAAAGGTGCACACTTGGGTTGAGGCACAAGGCACATCAGGCGCACGCCTAGGCGCACCAAGCGTGCGCCTTTTGAAAGGGGTGTGCCTAGGGCCTGGGCAAGGCGGATACCCTAAAATGTGCATCGCTTGTGCGCCTAGGCGCGCCTTTTAAATCACTTGGTTGAGGTCGAGATTCAAGGGGAGGTCATGGTAGAGAACGAAGTAATGGTCCTAGAAGGTGTACATATTGTGGATTAGAAGGACATACTATTATCTTCTGTTATGACTTACACGATCTACCCAATACTTGGGCCAATCATGTTGTGAGTTGTGACTAGTGGTGTTGGCGCAGTTATTGAAAACTAATAGGCTGATCAAACAGCCTCCACATCTACAGGTGCTTCTGGGAGGGAAATGGTGAGTGTCCCGCGTATCTCTTTAGACATGCTCTCAACAAAATATAGCCACTCTTGCGCTCATTCAGGTATGGCTTGCTTGGCATCCAAACCTTCACATTGGATTATTGACAATGGAGCCTCTAATCTCTTTCCCAATCTTCCACATCTCAAACAGTGACACTTGTTAATGGTTCTACTTCTCCCATTTGTGGTTTTCGTAATGTTGACCTCACTTTTTATCTTTATCCTCTATTTTATATGTACCCAAATTTCCTTTTAACCTCATGTATGTTAGTAGATTGACTAAATCTCTTAATTGTTCTATAACCGTTTATCCCTCTTCTTGTGTGTTTCAAGATCACAAGACGGTATTGGTGGAGGGCAAGAAGCAGGTGGATTGTATTACCTTGATGGTGGTGGTCCGAAAGTAGCATTTCATTCTTCTCTTACTCCTCCCCAATGGCACTACAAACTTGGTCATCCGTCACCCAAGGCCCTGAAGTTACTTGTTCCATCATTTCTTCTTTGGATTGTGAGTTGTGTTAGATTAGAAAACACCATAGAGTCTCTTTCAATCCTAAGGTTGATTGTCGTGTTTTGAGTCCTTTTTCATTAGTTCATTCAAATGTTTAGGGTCCAAATAAAGTAGTGTCAAATAATGGCTATAAGCACTTTGTAATTTTTGTTGATAATTATTCAATGATGACATGGCTTTATCATATGAAAGACAAAAGTGAATTGCTCTCTATTTTCCAAAAATTCCATGCTGAAATGCATACCCAATTTGGTGTTCATATTAAGACTCTTCATTCGGATAATGCAAAAGAATATAAGTCAACACCATTTTAACAATATTTAGAACAACACAAGGTAATTCACCAAACTTCTTGTTCTTATACCCCACAATAGAATGGTGTGGCTGAACGGAAGAACCAACACTTGAAATTGCTAAGTCCGTTATGCATGATATGAATGTTCCCAAGCGATTATGGAGTGATGTTGTTCTTACATCATGTTTTCTCATCAACCGGATGCCCATGTCTATCCTTGGAAGTCAATCACCTTTCTCAATTTTGTTTCCTACTCTATTTCCATTTCCTCTTACTCCCAGAGTTTTTGGTTGTGTTTGTTTTGTTCATAATCTAGGGCCTAGACTAGATAAGTTAGATGGATGTGCTACAAAATGTATCTTTCTTGGCTATTCCAGAACCCAAAAAGGGTATAAGTGTTACAACCCTAGCCCTCATCGTTCATTATATGTGTTCGGATGTTACTTTGTTTGAGTCTATCCCTTCTTCTCTAGTGTTGATGTTCCTACTCCTACGTTTCCTCTTCCTGTTCTAGTTGAGGACCTCATTCTTACAATTCATGTTGTTTCTCCATCATCATCTTCTCCAATGTAGGTTACTACTGAAAGACCACCAATCACGCAAGTGTATATTCACAGAAGAGCACCAACCACCGACTCCTCCAATTCATTCCTCGTTGACGGATCCAAAAGTTATGCCCCCTCCTTCTGATCTTGATCTTCCCAAATGCACTACGGAAAAATAAATGTAGTTGTACTTTTCATCCTATTCCCCATTATGTTTTTGTTGCTCACCTTTCATCTCCCCATTGACAATCTATATCTTTGTTATCCTTTATTTCCATTCGTAAGAATGTCCAGGAAACCATTACCTCTCTAGGGTGACGCCAAGCAATAGAAGAGGAATTGTCTACGTTGACATGCAATCACATGTGGGAGCCTATCACTCTCCCTCCTAGTAAACATGTTGTCGGATGTAAGTGGGCGTATACAATGAAATATCTTCAGATGGCAATGCTGAAAGGTTGAAGACTAGATTGGTGGCAAAAGGACACTCTCAAGTTGTATGGTGTTGACTACACAGAAACTTTCTCTCCCGTGGCAAAGATTGGTTCAATTCGGGTGTTGATTTCTTTAGCAGCAATGTATGATTGGTCTCTCTTTTAATTTGACACTAAAAATGCCTTCGTACATGGTGATCTCCTTGAAGAAGTATATATGGACCAATCACCAAGGTTTGTTGCTCAGGGGGAGGATGATAAGGTTTGCAGACTTAAAAAGGCGATCTATGGGCATGAACAATCTCCATGCGCGTGGTTTGGAAAATTTAGTGAAGTGTAAGGGACTTTGGCATGAAACACTACCAAATTGACCATTCTGTGTTCATCTATGAATCAAAGACTGGAAAGATTTTGTTAGTGGTGTATATAGATGGCATTGTCATCATAGAAGTTGCAAGATCAAGACATGGTATTAATTTGTGTCAAAGAAAGTATGTCCTCGATTTGCTTGAAGAGACAGGGTTACTATGTGCTAAACCAGTTGAAACACCTATGGAACCAAATGTCAAGTTGAGTACTAATGCAAGTGAAGAGTTTGAAGATCCTAGAAGGTACAGAAGGTTGGTGGGTAAGTTAAATTACCTGACTATTACTCGGCGAAACATATCATTTGCAGTGAGTGTGGTGAGTCAATTTATGCAGCATCCTCGGGTTCTACATTGGGATACAATTCTGAGGATTGTTAAATACTTGAAGGGAGCTCCAGGCCGTTAATTGTTATACAAGAGTGGAGGAAATCTTGAGATAGTGGGGTACACAAATGCTGATTGGGCCCAGTCTGTTTCTAACAAAAGATCCACTACGAGGTATTGTACCTTCCTTGGGGGAAATTTAGTGACTTGGAAGAGCAAAAAACAAAATGTAGTAGCAAGAAACAGTGTTGAAGCTGAATACAGGGCCATGGCACATACTACATGTGAACTAGTGTGGCTGAAAAATCTTTTGCAGGAAACGGGGTTCTCAGTTGACCAGCCTATGAAGTTGTATTGTAATAACCAAGCCGCAATCCATGTCTCTTCTAATCCAATCTTTCATGAGAGAACAAAGCATATTGAAGTTGATTGCCACTTTGTAAGAGAAAAGTTTATCAATGGAGTGATAAGTGCAACACATGTAAGTTCAGGAAATCAATGGGCAGATCTGTTTACTAAAGGGTTGAGTCGTGGGAAAGTGGATTACATATGTAACAAGCTAGGATTATATGATATAAACTCACCAACTTGACAAGGAGTGTTAGAGTCAGCAGAATATGGAATAGTTTGGTCATTTTGTCATATAATTAGAAGTGAGTTGTCTATTTTATCTGTGTTTAAGTTGTGTCTCCCATACTTAATGAGGGACATAGTTGTCTTTTGAATCCTAATGCATAAGCTATAAATACAAGGTGGGTCAACTGAGAGTAGATGATTTTTCTCTCCGGCCGAACCCTTTCTTTCTCTTCTTCTTCTCTCTTTCTTTCTTATTTTTTAATTAATATTATTTTTAATATTTTCTTTATTTATTTCAAATATTTTACATTTTTGCAATTTTTTATTGTCATTAATTTTCCACATTGCTTCAAAAAGGTGCATGCCACACCTTGCACATTGCTTCAAAATGCCCTTTGCACCCTGTGCTTTTAAAACACTAGGCAAACTAATTTTTTTATAAAGACAAACTAAAGTATTTAACAAAATAATGAAAACAAAGAAAATGTTTAGTGAATGGAGAAAGAGTATTATGGTGCCTATATTCAAAAACAAAGGAGAAATACAAAGTTATAATAATTATCATGGAATTTAACTCGTAAGACACAATAAGAAACTTTGAGAAAGAATAATTGAGCAAAGGTTACAATAAGAAACAAATATTTTAAAAAACCAATTTGATTTATGTTGGGGAGATCAACCATGAAAACCATCATTTTGTTACGATGATAGAAAAGCTTAGAGAAAAGAAAGATCTTCATATGGTTTTTATTGATCTAGAGAAAGCATATGATAGAGTCTCTAAAAAGGTAATACGGTGGGTTTTGAAAAAGGAATTCTAAATAGGTATGTGAGTCTAATTAAGGATATGTATGAGGGTGCAAAAAACAATGTTAGAACACTCGTGGGAGAAGCATCAGATTTTACAATTACAATGTGTCTTCACCAAGGTTCAAAACTTGGTCCTTATTTATTAATATTAGTCATAGACGAATCGACTAAACAAATTCAAAAGAAGGTCCCATGGTGACTATTGCTTGCTGATGACATAGTATTAATTAGTGAAACTAGCAAAGGTTTAAATGCAAAATTAGGTTTATGGACAACTGGATTAGAAACAAGAGGTTTTAAAATAAGTAGGACCAAAACAGAATAAATGCAATGTAAATTTAATAACAACAAGAGTGCAAACTAGGGTAGACTTAGGATTGGAGATCAAGAGATAACTCAATGTGACTTCTTTCGTTACCTTGATTCAACAATTCATAACAAATGAGAGATTAAGAAGGATGTTGCCCATAGATTTAGAATCATGGTTTCAAATGTCGCTAATGTCGCCCAACATATGTCAATGTCAAGGCTCACCGACATGAAAATGGATGGTAATATAAAAATTACATTATGTCAGTCGACATTTCCTATATTTCGGAAATGTCGACCAAATCGGTCCAAATAACCAAAAAAATACAGTTTTTCCTATTATGTCGACAAGATGTCAACTAAGGTCGACAGGATGCCGACTAATGTACATTAAAAATATAATATATTAGTATATTATATTAATATAATACAGTATATTAATATAGATTATTCCATTAATAATTTCCATTTAATATTTCAAAAAAAATTATAAAAAGATTAACAAAATATAAAAACAAAAAAATAAATTAATTACTTTATAATATAAAACATAAAATATTTTTCAAGTAATAAAATATTAACTAGTTAGTATTTTTTAAAATATTTATTAAAATCAGAAAATGYTTATTAAATTTTRTMATAAACCATATTCTACATTTAATATAAAAAATCAGAATAAATTTTATACTAAATCATAATTTATTATAAATTTAGTATTAAAAATCATAATAAATTCATTAAGTTTTATAAGAAATCAGAATTTATCATAATCTTAATTCTACAAAAAAGGAGAATCGGTTTATTAAATTTGTAATTAAACATAATGCATTATAACTTCAATGTTTAAAAAATCAGAATAAATGTATTTCTATTTACTAGTGTGAAATAAATATATTAGAATTTATAATAAATCAGAATTAAAAATAAGAAAATAAAATATCAGATAACCTTGTAAAAACATCAAAATGCAAAATAAATCAGTAAATCGCCATTTACTAATTTGTTATTGATCTTAGTTTCTTAGCTTTATATAATGGTTGGGAWTAAGATADTAGTCTAGAAATATGTATTAATGCTTCTTTTATCATTTTACAAAATATCTTTGCATATTTCTACAAAATGATTGTAAGGCTTAGGCCAGCTATGATAAATGGAGCAGAATGTTGGGTAGTTAAGAGCACATCCAAAAAATGACTGTGGCAGAAATGCAAATGCTCAAATGGATGAGTGGTAAAACTAGAAAGACATGAGGAAAAGAAATGAAGTCATACAAAGGAACCTAAGAATAGCTCCAATAGGTGATAAAATGAGAGAAAGTAGATTGAGATGGTTTTTGATTTTATTCACATGCATAGAAGACTATCTACAGAACCTGTTAGAAAAAGTAATATGTTGCAAGTTTAAGAGGCTAGAAGGGCTAGGGGCAGACCAAAATCGACTTGGGCAGAAGTAATAAGAAATGATTTAATATCAAAATAAGCTTAAACAGTGGATATTACAGGCAGTGTTTTGAGAACCAACCAACAGACGGAACAGCTTCTCCATCTAGGTGGGTCAGCAGTTCACCCATCCAGGTCAAATAGGTCATCCACTGATGTCATAAATTGAATAACAAAAATCTAAAAATAAATAAATATACAGAAAATCTAGAAAATTACAAAAAAAATTGCAAAATAAAGGCATGTCTCTAATATTATATATTCATCATATAATATATATAAAAAATAAGTATGATAAATGAGAATTATTGTTATTAGTGATGCAAATGGCTAAAAATACCAAAAAACAGGAAAAACAAAGACTTATAACCCACTAACAGCATAAAACAGTTCAGCAGTTCAACCAGCTGAGTCATTAGATTATTGACCAAGTTAATGGCTTTTTGCAGGTGAACAGGGATGAAACAGACCAGGAAATATGGCCAATTGATGGTTCAACCAATCCTACCCACCATTTTGACCACAGTTCAAAAACATTGATTACAGATTATAACATATAGAAATACTTATATTTGAGGCAGGTTTTACCATGTACATATTTCAAAGAACCAAGCAGCCTAAAACAATTTTGGCTGCAAGTTCCCATATCTCTCTGATGGTCAAACCATCCAGTCTGGTCTGGTCTGAGTGACGACACTGTTTTTTGTTGAACATTTGACATTTCATTGTTCATCCACTTTTAAATTTGATTCAGAGAAGCAGCTAAGGGAATTCAGATTGTTCTTTGCTAAGACCCCAATTTTCACCTTTTCTAGGATCTAAATGGCATATTTCAACCACTTGTCATTCAAAGTGCACCTATTTGGCAACTCCATGCCCAATTTCTTCCCAATAAGCATTTGTTCACTTTATTGTCCCTTAGCTGATTATAACCCAAAGATAAGACTCATAGCTCTATGTCAAATCTTAAACCCTATAGTTTGTAGAAAGAACCTTAAACCAACTCGAATATCTTCCACTGATTGAATGATGGAATACTTTTCTGTTAAACGCTAAATCTTACTCTTTTAGGAACATATAAGACATTTCTACCCTTTTTTTTTATGTAAGCATGTCTGATACTGGCAACACAAAACAATTTTCAAAATAACTTTTATAAGTTATAACAGCTATAGCATGCCAAAAACAGGGACCTGTGCTGCTTAGACCTTTGAATTTATAGGTAATTCAAAAAGGTGCATGAGAAATGGTTTGATTCTAATGCAGAACCAAAAATATAATGCCACTGGAATATTGTCTAGACTAAGATAATTTAGGAGTTCAGGAATGCTGAATACAGATGCTTTGAGAACTGACCGCCAGAATTGAAGCAGCACGCGACTCTGCAGAATATGCATCAATGAACTCAAGCCTTTTGTATATCTCTTCAAGCCTCTGTGACACGTTATCTTTGTTGGTTCCCCCATTAATGTTCTTGTTACTCTTTCCTGTTGCACCTTCGAACTCCATCTCTCTCTTCAGGACAAGTAAGATAACTTTAGTAGGTTTGGTAAATCATGAAAAAAGAGAGCATTTCCACAAAAAGGAACATGAAAAGTAAACAAATCCAAACACTAGAAACAACTATATCTAGTTCAGTTTCAAACAAACGCTATTTGAACCTGCAGTGCAAGTAGACGGGCTTCTTCTTCCAGTAATTGGGTTCTTTCAACATCAGAGTTAAGAACACATTGCAAGGCTGATGTATCATCACCTACAACTTCTTGTTCCACATGTAATATTTGACAGTTCTTAGGTATACCATCAATTGCATGCAAGGCCATATGTCTAAGAAAAGTAGTTTTCCCTGTCCCATTTCTGCCAACAAGACCTGTACAAATATCAGGGTATAAAAATTCAGTAGAAATCCGGTGCCATATGGAGAACCAGTGAATAGTCACACCTATGCATGAGTTTCAAACAATCTAGATTGAAATATAATATGAAGCTAGGATATTATTTCTTTGACCAACAAGAACAAAGAGCATAGAACAGAAACCATGCAGGGAATGTATTTATACAACACAACTATGAAGTATAAACCCACCATAGTGCCTTCCAAAAGAAAGGGTGACTGAGCCATCTATAATGAGATCACGGCCACCAACAGAGACATTGAAGTTCTCCATATGGATATCCTTGACAGCAGGACCACCTGCCCCGCTATCATGATTTACACATACCACAGGCATTCCTGCTTTAACTGCTTCCATCTCTGCTAAATGCATTTGGTACTGTGCCTGTTTGGTTGCCCAATAAACAAAAAACGAAAAAAAAAAAAAAAGTCAATGATGAATTCATCAGCTTATAAGTCAACTCATACTTCATGAGAAACTCTAGCACATGGACAAATTTGGACTCAATATGATAGTGAAGTATGAAGACATGCTTAGGGTAAACCTAGCACATCCATTAACTCTTCTCATACATCAATTCAAACTAACAAAGAAGAAGCAAAACCAAAGCATATGGACTTGGTACTGCAAGTGGGACTAAACCAACTCTTACCATTCTTTTTAGTGAAATGATCTTTTGGACATGAAAGGGAAGATATATAAAGAAACACACATTTTATAGTTTTATGTAGACATACCTCTCTCTGGCGCTCTTCTTTCCTCTTTCGTCTTTCAAGCTTTAACCTGTCTCGTTCAGATAACACAGGACCATCCAATTCTTGAGGCTTTTTCTTTGGAGCTTCCTCTTCGTCCATTCCATCAAACATCCGTAAGGGTGTTGCAAGGCTTCGTACAGCCTGTTTCTGTTTAACCAACCCATGATTTCCAAATTTTTCAGAGAGTCTTCTACAAACCTACATGTTTAACAAGTGATTGAACATCAGATCAGCCACCTCAGTATAGAGACCAAATCTTTTCCTATGAAAGTATTCTCCTGAGCACAATAAAGCATGCAAATTGTCACTTGTTAGAGCAATTGCATTATCACTTCCACTAAATTTTGGACATAGATGGCCACCCATGCTAAGTTTTTTGTGAAAGAAGTAGTTGAAAAGAATCAATTACAGATAAGGCTAGTGTTATAGAAGGCATCTGGAGCTTATCCGTTGATGGCTTGATGCACGCTTTGAGGTTAGCGAGTAACTAGGAAAATTGGCTTGAGGACCAATATTGAGGATCATGCCTCAGAAGCATAAGGAACGTGCCAGACTCCTTGATATTCATTGTGCTGAGGATGTGTTTCTCGTACATTAATCAAAATAGGATTCTTAACTGACTGAAGCATCAATCTTTTATACTTCTGACTTTGTACATTTACTTCCATTCGTTATGTCCGGCATATTTATGTTTGTTATAACTTATAACCCTTTTAAAATTTGAGCTTATATTAACATTCAAGAGTCTTTAATAAGTATTGAAGGGTTTTTGCACAGATGCATCATAATTTTTCACTGTTTCTCTGTGACTGTTTGCTGGAACTGAGACCCAGAGTTTGACCTTTTCAAATAAATTGAAGATTAGAAAATCGTTTTTCCTAAGAGTATAAATAAAGAAAGGCATAAGAAACAAGTTACAAGCAAATACACAAGCCAAAAGTGCACATAGTCGAAAATAATTACGAATAGCTGAAAATATTCGAAAGGGTATGAACGCCCAACGATATGTGCGACAAATTAAAGAAAGCATAATCTACGTAAGATCCTACAATGGACAAATTATAACTGCTTCATGAATTTTCAACAATCGGAAGACTACAAAATAAACTGAACAAAAGAAATGTACTCACAGATCGACATTCGGAGTAATCGGTAACGCATCCGGAATCAATAAGCAACTCCCCAAGGGCCTCGAAGGCGCCTTCTCCTTCGGCGCCCCAGTCGAAATCTTCGTCAGCAAGGACGTTAATGATGTAATCTATGATAGGCTTGTCCACATCTTGAGCTCTTTGGCCCAAAACGTCGTAAACAACAGAGCTCGCCACTTCGACCATCTTCGCCACCAAGTTTTGGAGTTCAGGAGTGGCAGCCGGGTGAAGACGGCCCTTTAGGCTTCGTCGATGGGAATGGGAGTTAAAAGAGGTTTCTTACAGTCTATCAAAGCTGGAACTCGGGTTCTGAATTGCGTGCTCTGTTTGTTTGCAATTTGCAATGCAATTACATTTGCACTAGTACAAAATTGAAGTGCAAATGAGAAAAACGCAAATACTATTCCATTCTTACTTGGTTCCGTTTGATAATAGTACAAACTACAAATACAAAAATGATCGATACAAATGCAAATATGTACGGTTCATGAAAATGCAAAGTTTGTTTTGTTTTGTAAAGATAATTTTGTAATCCTGTCGAATGAATTTTATGCCAAGTTTAAGAGTGATTATTCATATAAGCACATATTTTAGGCGAGGACCACACCGTCTACACCAATAAATACTTATTTGGCATTTGGGAAATAAGCCCGAAATAAGTATTTATTTAATAAGCCCAAAATTTCAGCTTATTTTTAAGTGTTTGTTTTCCTTTATAGTGTATCTTGGCCTGCTATATCATTTTGAAAATATTTATATTACCCCTATTTTTCAAATATGTATTCCCAAACACGGCATTAGTTGTGACATGAATCCCATGAATGAAATATATCTTTTTGAATACAAATTTTGCTCACATTTTGAATGCACAATATGTCTTCAATGTTAAAATTGAGTTTATTGTCATTTTCAGGATAAATGTAGTCTTACCAAACACTAGTAAAATTGAGCCAAAATGCAAATATGCACTGAACTGGAATTTACAGTCTTCCCAATTGGAACCTTTAGATTTAATTTCAGGTTTTATTATTTCATCTTCGATAAAAACAAATAAAACAAGGCAAAATATGAAACGAGAAAAAAAAATGGAACCTGCACTGACATCATTTACACTCCCATGCCTTTGCATTAGTGAATGAAATTATACTGCAATCAAGTGAGGCCATGTAGATTACCCACCACATGGAAAACATCATTTTGCTTTTATCTCAATTTTAAATTTGTATTCCATTCTCACTATTAGTAAAAATTGAGAAGGTATCTTATTTTTCACACTTATTTTTTGTTTAATATGATGAACACATAATACTAAAGATGTGTTCAAAATTTCTATAATTATGTACTTGTCATATTTATTTGTGTCTTTATCTTTTTAAATGTTTTTTATTTAATTATGACATCATGGGATAGTTCATTTGGTCAAAAAGATTGGACTATTGATATGCTACATAAATAGGAAAATGGTTTCATTTTTTTATATAGTTTTAAATCTTGGCTTCATTTACCTCATTAAAAAAAATAATTATTGTTTTATCACACTTGTATTTGTTTAATATGATTAATATATAATCCCATAGATGTGTCTATGTCATTCCTATTTCTTATATTTTTTTCAATAATTCTTTGTATGTTTTTAGTTTTATAATTGCTTATTTGACTATAACATCATAGGTTTTGAACTAAATGAAACATTGACCCACCACTCAAATGGGAAATGATTCATTTTTTGAGTTTTTGTATTTGATTTCCATCTTTAGTAAAACTACTCCTCTTTTGTGATACTTATGATGAATATATAATATTAGATATGTGTCCATAAATTTATATAAAATTTCATCACTTTTCATGTTTTTATTTATTTAAAAATTTTATTATTTAATTAAGGCATCATGAATTACCTCTATTTGACCCAAAAGATTGAACTACTTACCCACCACATGGTAAAAATGGTTTCATTTTCATGTTAATTTTAAAAACAAGTTTTTATACTTTTAAAATTATTGTTCACTGTTTTAATCAATCAAATATAATATTGAGAAACAAAGATACCTTAAATATAGGATTTGCTTAGAAAAATGAGAATTAATACCTAATACTTTAAATATGAAACTTAATGAGAGGGAAGAAAATGAATAGAATGATAGTATTCAAATTACAATTTTTGCCATCKTAATAGAGAGGGTCCAATTTTGGGTAGAGGGATATTTTAGTCGATAAAAAGTTCATTAGCCATGAGGAGCTATTCTCGCTTTCTATAGTAGTATAGATTTTCTATAGGGGTGCAACTTGGGCAGGCCCAACTCGAGCCTAATCTGATCCAGACTGCAATTTTACATGAGTTTGGCTTGGATTTTCAATCAATGGGTTGAGGTGGGCCCAAAAGTTAAGGCTTTTTTTATTTTTTAGATTGAGCTCGGGCCTACCCCTTAGGTAGTCTGAACTCGGCTCGATTTCATCCCAACTCAAGCCTGCCCCCGATATATACATGTATATATGCATATACACATATTTGCATGCATACATGCATATATGCATAACTTTTTTTTATAAACCATATTTAATGCATATATGCATACATACACACAAAAATATATGTCATATAACTTGAGTGCATCAAATTTAAGTGGGTTAGGTTCAGGTTGGATAGTTAGGGCTTGACCTCGACCTCAAGCTTTAGGCCTAATTCTTAGGGCTGAGCCTGGTTAAGCTAAAACCCGATCCAACCTTGCACCCTTCTCTCTCTCTCTCTTCCCCCCCTATCTCTTTTCTCCCTCCTCTCCCATGTTTCTTTCCTACCTTTTCTCTCCTATCTCCCATTGTTTCATGTTTCTATCTTCATTCTCTTTCCTACATTTGTTTCTCCTATTGGTTTATGTGTCTTATCCCTCCTTTATTTCATCTATCTATCCATTTGATAAAATCCATCATTTTGTTTGGATCAAACCAATTAGACCATGACATGTAACACTATAAGAGAAATCGGAAGTTTTTTCCTCTAAGAGATCAACATGGATGGGTTAAATTGGGTTGCAACCCATTTACGTACTAAAAAAAAAACATTTAGGCATTAGAGATGTTAGTTGTTGATGAATGGGTTGGCCTTCACTTATATCCTACCCAACCCAGCCCATCCATTTGTCACTTCAAGGAGAGACGTGTAACCAAGTCACTTACTAGGTCATCAGTAGGGGTTTGGGTGGACACAAATCAAGCTTTTCATGAATTGGCTTGTGGAAATCTCAATTCGACTTTATCTAAACTGAGCTTTGATCTGAACCCAAGCCTAATATATAGGTTCATTTGATAATTGAACTGAGCTTGAGCCTGATAAAGTGTACACATGCTTGCATGCGGCAAATTATATTTTATTTTTTGGTTTATTATTATTATTATTATCATCATCATCATCATCATCATCATCATCATTATTATTATTATTATTATTATTATTATGTAGATTGCAAAATTCAAATCTGATTACATAAACACCTCATCCAAATACGTAATAATCAGATCGAGTTGTTAAGTTCCAAATATCATTGACAGGCCTATCTACTTGGTTAGACTATTCTTTTTGTAGTGTTTTGTCATTTTGGTGTATCATTTTTCTTTTGATCATTTATCAAAAAATGTGTAAGGTTTAAATAGAGGAAATTGAATGAGGTGCAAAGTAGTAGTTCAAATTACAATTTAAACCTTACAATTAAATAGGGACTAAATTCAAAAATGAGTATTTTAGTCATTATTTTAAAAACCGAACAAGAAGCGCTATTTTAGCCCTGAACCATTTGGCTCGTTTGGCCTGGGAACCTTAAGGTCAACAGTTGGCTCGTTTGGCCCTGAACCCTTCTTTATCTAAGTGGTGAGTATTCAAAAATGAGTATTTTGAACCGTTTGGCCCAAGAACCAGTTAGGTCACTGGTTATGTTTTGGCCCTGAACCGCTATTTTTTCAAAAAGCCATTGAAGTGGCTAGAGAACAACAGACCCGAACGGTATAATCGTTAAAATGTTTGACCCGATTAATGGTTCTTGGGTTGCTTTCAAACAAAAAAAATGAAACTCCAATGAAGGTTTTTAGTTTTTCCATTTTGATTTTGAGTATTCTCATTTTTGTGATTCTTTTTAAATTGTAATAGCAAACAAAAAAAAATGAAACTCCAATGAAGAAATTGAAAATTCGATGCAAGAGATACGAGATTAAACACCAATCTTGTATTAAAAATCTGAGATACACTAATGAAGCAAATGACATGGGATTTAAGAGAGATTTAAAGAGATGATAGGGATGTAAGAAAAGGGAAAACGATGCTATAGTGATGGTGATGATGAACATGGAGATAGTCGGCAACGACAGTTCCTTCTTCTTCTTCTTCTTCTTCTTCTTAGGGCAAACAATTTTGCAACAACGAACAGTAAATATGGTGACAACCACCTCTAGTGGTGCTTCTCTTCCTCCTCATTCTTCTTCTTCACTTCTCAACTCCAACCAACAACCTCCTTCTCAAAGTCTCAATATCCCCTCTCATAATAATGTACATATACAGTGGACTTTAACTTAATCATAATTTAGCGGTCAAAATAAAAAGTTGCATTATATTTTACATCTTACTGGTTTAACCCACTAAAATTAGACGGTTGAATCGCAGACCCGAAAACCAGAAGCCCAAGTAGTTTCGTTTCTGGGTCAATTTTTAAAACCATAATTTTAATCAAAACAAACTTTCATAATCTTATTCATATTTTTAATAATAGTATAAATATGGAATTATAAATATGTTCAATTTTTTCTATTATTTTTTTTTGTATTTTTGTGTGTAACATAATTTTGATATGTCACACTTACTTTTTGTTTAATATAATAAATATATGATATTGTACATGTGTTTGAATGCTTTTTTTTGCAAAATTTATGTATTTTTTTATTTTTTATTTTTATATTTTATTAATTTTATTATTTATTTATGACATTAAAGGTTAACACATTTAACTCAAAAATTAAACTATTTATTATTAACTTTTATATTTCATTTTTGGTTAGTTCTAAATTATGTATTTCATTTTCATTGTCAATAAAAATAATTCTTGTTTATTATACTTTTTTTTTAATTTGGTTAATAAAAATGTCATAAATGTGTCTAATTTTTTTTTTACATTTTTTTTGTAATTTACTATATTAATTTCTATTTCAAAAACTTTTACATAACTATGATTTCATAGGTTGATTAATTTGATTTGTATGGTTAAATTATTTAGCCACCACTTGGATAAAGAGTG
>NW_010729118.1:4276521-4306874 GCF_000365185.1 Nelumbo nucifera | reverse complement strand
AGATTTACTTTCTTCCAATGAGTCTTTTGACGTCAAAGATGGTCCTCTCGGCATTCACAGCCGCCTGATTCTTTGCTGCCTCACCGATCAATCTCTCACTGTCAGTGAACGCAACCCAAGATGGAGTGATACGGTTTCCTTGGTCATTGGCTATGATTTCCACATGACCATTCTTGTAGACACCAACACAAGAGTAGGTTGTACCAAGGTCTATCCCAATGACTGTTCCTAATTTGGTAGCTTCTTCTTTTGCTATAGCAAAGGCTGACAGGCATCCTGTAAATAAATTCTTTGGAACATTAATCCATGCTTTTAGAAATATAAATTGCAATGTTCGGTCTGAACAAATCAAGAAAGTGAAACAAAATACAACCACCCAAAGTTCAGTTGTAACATGCAGGCCCAACTATAGAGGAAGATAAAGTACAAGGTTGAATATTTTATTACATAAAAATAGAATGCTTGCTACCTCTTAAATGAGTTTGGCAAAGAGATCAGTTATTAACGACTTAATTTATTCTTAACCAAGCAGGCTAGCAACAAGGGACCAAGAAACGAAAGCGTCGATATAATTAGTCAATTCCTTCAATATTGATTTATCTGTGCAATAGCTTCCAGAATGTGGTTCAGAGATGGCAAACTCAATAAAAACTCTGGACCGAGTCAAAAGCCTGGTGCATGGCACAAGACCAATGCCGCAAGACCAACCTGAAAGCCAAAATAAATGACCTAAAATGTCGCAAGACTAATGCCGTGTTCCAATCTTTTAGAAGTTGTTACTAGGAGAATCGCCTAAAATGTTTAAAGACTAATGTTCGGTTTAGATGCCCCTTGAAATGAAATAATTCCATTGTGTTTCAGTTCCTACAAACTTTGGAGAAGTTTAACAACCAGAATGCAGCCGTGTTGGTAAGGAAATATCATAAGGAATGTTAGCTTTTCTTGAAAACAAACTCCTTTATAACTTCACATAACAGCCCAATTATCAAAAGTAAACTTTACGTAACAGACCGAAATGAACCCAACTCTGAAAACCACCGTATGGACCAACGTATCATGTAAAACTGAGAAAAAAATGATTCCAATCCACATGACGCCCAAACAGGGCCAAAGTGATCGAAGTCTCTGGGACTAACATTAGTTTCTACTCCTAAAGAGTTTTGGTTCCTGTGACACAGCTTCGTAGTGTAAGTTTTAATCAAGTGATTGAATATTGCAGGAAAAAAATAGAGCTATGAGTTTGAAACACTAAATCTTCATATAGCTGTCCATTCTACTGCACCAATACTCTTTCAACTATGTTCCAACAGAGGGAGAATGACGTTCTAAAAAATTTATCAGAGATGGAGTTAAATACTAAAGAAACACTCAAATTTACTTACCCCATAAACACACAACAAAAATCAATAAATGCAAGCAGATCTATATATTCTCCCATCAAAAGCATTCAGATATTGCTATTTTCTACATTTTACGCATTTACGAGTTCATATATCGAGATCAAGACAGAAAAAGGTGAAATCGCATCAGATCTAATCTAACACTCCAACCAGATAATAAAAGCAGATAAAGAAGCTATCAGCCATTCATTCAAAGTCCAGAGTTACTGTATTGATCTACCGATCCAACGGAAACTTCGGTTAGTGATTTTAAACCAGTAGAAATCAAAATAAATAAGCAAATTTTGTGTTGAGAAAAAAAAACATTCATGAAATCGTGATGGCTACAACGACTAAGTAGAGCATTCTAGCTGCAATTTTCCCTAAATAAAAACATAAAAAGGACAATACCTGGCAACTGTAATTCCAATGAAGGGGAAGAAGAAGAAAAAGAAGAAAATGAATCATCAGATTAGATAGAGAGCAGCTCTTACCGAACAGGACAATTCCTAAGACGATCAAAGACCCACGTTTTCTCCACGCACCGTCCATGGCTTGAAAGCCTAGGGTCTCACGGTTCGAAACTTCGAGCCAGACGACCAAGAATGTGAGCAGATCTAAGAAGTGATTCTCTTGCTCGCTCTGTGTTCGAGTCGTTTCAATGTTTTGCCGCAGTTGAAGAACTGGGAGAGTCGACTGGGCCTTAAAGCAAAAATGAAAGCAAGGTACCGATGAACGTGTCATCGGTGTTGACGTGGACCAATGAAATATCGAGGAACTATATCTCCTCCAATGAGAAGAAATCTTGCGTTGGGATAATTCTAGCCGTTAATTCCAAAATCTCGACGGTCATCGACGATGGAACATGTTTAATCGAAATAGCCCCACATTGTGGTACCGAAAAGGTACAGCACCTAGACCTGGTTAAATGATAAATCAATCAATCGGAATTTATCGAAGCGCTAACAAATAAAGCAATCAACTGCAATTGATCCGCCAACTGAGCGGTGGGCCGGTGGCTCGGTTGGCACGTAACTTGGGTAGGCCAGATGCGGTTTCGAAGCGCTCTATCGGCTCTCACCACCAATAGGGGCAAACGAGTGATTTAATATAAAAGAAGGGTAAAATAAAATTGATCCAAATATAAGTAAAAAAAATAATAGATCCAAATTCACCTGAGTTTTGTTTAAAGGTTTTCAGATACCATACCATTTTTATAACATAAGGTAGTACATAAATATTGTATACTAGCAGGCCCGTGCGATACGATGAGACACCCCTCCTTGTTGTCAAGACCTGTACTCCATCTTCACTCTGATTTCAATGACGGAATAGCTTCGGGTTGAAGCATCCAATTTTTTGTCGGAGATGTGAAATCCTTAAATATTTTTCATGATAATTATTTAAAAAAAAATTAATTTATAGATATAAATAGAATCATAAGAATTTGAGGATATTTTAAAATTTGGATTATAATAGGTTGGGGTATTTTATAAATAAAATTATGGGACCTTAGGATTATAAGAATATAAGAAAAACTTACAAATATTTTAAAAATCAATATTAAATCTACAGATATTTTACTAATTTACCACCGGGTTCGGAGAATTATATGCAAACCTCATCTTTAATTTAGAGCAAAAATAAATATTTTACTAGTTTACCATCGGGTTCGGGGAAATATATACAAACCCCATCCCTAATTTGGGGCAAAAATATTTTCCTTGTCACCTTGTCTCTGTCCTGCCCTATTTAAGATTTGAAAAAACTTGCCCTTTCGGGGGGGGGAGGGGGGGGGATAGAGCCCCAATTTTACAGAGAAAATTTTCTAGTAATTTTCTATAACTAATTAACTAACAATAAATTAAATAATAATATTTTATGATAATTTCCAAAAAATATTGAAAAGTGTATTGATTAGTAGTAATGTATAATAAATTAATTATTTACAATAATGATAAATTAATGAAAATTATTTACTTTTTAAGTCTAATTTATTTACTATTAATCAAAGTAAGTGTAATTATAGTAAATTAATGTAATTATGATAGACTTAATAATTTTCCTAAATTATTTGATAATTATTTATTGAAATAGTAATAACATATTGTTATTTAATAATTATAAACAATTTCTCATAGATTAATTTCCTATTTTTAATAATTATTTAGTCGAATAATAATAAAGGATTATTAGTTAAAGAGTTTCCCTAAATTATTTGATAATTGTTAACTATAATTATTGATTTTATATAAATTAGTAACTTACATTAATTAGTAATGTCTTTTATCAACAAATTATTATTGTAAAAATTTAATGAAATTTTATTAAATTACAATGATTAATGTAATTTATGTTAACCATTGAAATTTTGAACGTTTATTTATAACAAAAAATTATTAAACAATGGATTGGTTATTAATTTTTGGCAGATTATTAAATTATTTAATATTTGTAAAATAATGGATTATTTCTGACATAATTATTTCATAATTTTTTGTAGAATATTTTCCAAAATTTTTTAATAATTTTCATAACTAATGGATTATTTAATAATGAATTTTTATTTAAAAATAGATTATTTAACAATAATAGAAGATGCCATGAATATATAGGAAACATCGAATTCCCCTTATTCCCCTCTCTTTGCTTGAAATCAATTCTATAAAGGAAAACCAAATCTTAATAAATTATGTCCCTATTTTTATGGGAAATTAAATAGAATAAAATGGAGTGAAGGAGAGGATAAAACATATACTGAGCTAATTAAGGAGAAAAGTTAAGTTGTTATAGAAAGTAAGAAACGTGAGTTGTGGGAGAGGGGGCGGGGGAGGACCTAATGGTAAGGGAGAGGAATGAAGAGAGGGTGCTAAAATATGGCAAAACAAGAGTGGTGGGAAGGGGGAGAGGAGAGAGAGAGTCAAGAAGATTGCAGGGTTGGGGTAATGGAGCAAGGAGAAGCAAGGTGACATGGACCATCTTGCTATATATATACTAGCGGGGCACGATGCGATGCACGGGATGGGGTACTCCTCCTTGTCCCTTGCCCTTATAGTTAAGACACTCCACCCCATCCTTGCCCTGTCCTCGATGGTGGGGTGGGTTCGAGTAGAGGCACCCATTCTAGGGGTGATCATGGGCTGGGCTAGGCCGGGCTTTGCCTTCATAACAATGGGCTTAGGCTAGGCCTAGGCTGGGCTAAGATTTTGGGCCTAACTATTGTATTTCAGTTCCAAAATTAAACAATTGTACTTTTTTTTCACTTATTGTCGTGGAGACTATAGTAACTTGTAAGAAACTTTAAACTTAATATCAAGATAAAAGCTTCTAACATAAAAATAAATAAATAATTATACCTTGTAATTTGTAAATTTCAATTGGTCATTAGTATGCTAAAAATGATAATTTTAACAAACCAATTCTTCTATCAACAAAAAATCAACCTAGAACCTATAATATCTATCAAAAAATAGCTATCCATTGTCATGTAATATCCACAAAACAACTTTAAACATCTATATAAGGGGCTCCATCTTCCATTCAATTCCTACAAATAAAAACTATATTAGCAAAGTAAGAAAAAATAGTTCAAACTAATATAAATAAATAAGTAATAAAATATTGAAAATGGTTTCAATTTTACCCAAAAATTGGGCACGACGGTGGTTTTGTGAAATTGGTGAGAGAGAGAGAGACAAAAAGATTAGTGTTTAGTAATTTTTATATTTCATTAAATACTAGATTAGAATTTGGTAAGATCTAAGACCGTAGGATTAAAATTTTTAATCTCCTGTAAATCTTTACTAATCTCTATTTAACATACAAAATATCAATTATCAAATATTTTTAAATAGGATAAATCTCTTAAACTATACCTACTATTCACGAAATTAACAAACTGTACCCTTACTGTTTACATATTGTCTTAAGATACCCTTAAGTCTTATAACAATTGACACTCCCTTAAACACTAACAGAAAAAAAAATGAAATATCAAATTTGCTCAAAATAAAACCCAACTGACTGTATATACTGGTTCATTTGCAAATTCCGGTGTTAAGTCTCGTCCAGATGCCACCGTTGCTGTTCTTCCACACCGTTAGTTCTTTACAAAAGCTTGTACAGAACTCAGCTCTCAGCTTTGTGCAAAGTACTCTTATTCCTAAAAATTCGTTGTGGCAGGCGACCCTTATTCTTAAAATACCCTTCTCATATGGAGAGGAAAGAGAAGAATCATGCACCCAAGGAATTGAATGTGCTGCAGCTTGTACAGTAAATTAAAGACAAGCTCACCAAGGGGCCTGTCGAATGCATGATCTTTTTACGACATCGTCAGTTGCCAATCTGTACAACGATTGCCGTTTAATTTAAGAAATTTCCCAGAGTATAAGCACCCTGCTTGCCAATCTGTACAACTCCCTCCATTCCAAACCCCAAAAGCCTTGTAGGTTTTGTAGTTACAGAATCTCTCTCTGTGTTTTTAGCAAGTCGGTTTATTCTTTTACGTTAAATACATTGTTAACATAGTTTGAGAATTAAGTTATTTTCAGGCTTGGACAAATGGAGGGGCTAATGAAGTGTAATGGTGGGAAAGAGAAAATCATTGGGATCTGACTACAAAGTCGAAGAACTGAAATGACAATGATGAGAATAACCGAAGGAGAAATGGGCGGTGGTTCGATGGTTGTGGTGCGATTGGTCTACATCTTCTAAGTAATACTGGCGAAGAAAGTGGGGAAATTAATTGTTTCTCGGTATGTTTTCGTTACTAGTGAGTAGTCTCCTGCCTTCGGAACCGAAAAAAGAAGATACAGTGGTGGATGCTCGAGCAGTTTTGGTGATGGGACACAAAATCAGGAAAGAAACTGAAAGCAATTTTTTCATCCCTTTTATTCTCTCTCTCCTGTTTCGTCCATAGTTTCTCTCTGGCTCGGCCCTGGCTTCATATTCTCATTAAATAAGACAAAAACGTATATATTCAAATCACAAATGTTCTTCCACTGCTCTATTATAAAATGAAGTTTTACGATGCAAATCCTCAGGTGATTCATGCATTTGTGAATTCCAGTGTTGAATTCGTCATCGGACTCAGAACAAAACTTAGGAGGCTCAGCTTCCCATCAAACTTTTGTCGTTCTGAAGTTGCAGTGGCCTGTCGCCCGTGATAATAGAATCAAAATCACCATTACTTTCAACAGTGGTGATGAACAATAAGGGTATTTTAGGAATTTAAAATACTTAACACTCACATAAGTCACATATAAACGGAATGTGATGAAAAATTAACAGTAAGGGAGGTTTTAGACAATTGTCAAAACTTAAGGGGAACTTAAAACAATATGTAAACAGTAAGGGTACAATTTGTCAATTTCATGAATAGTAGAGGTAGTTTAAGAGATTTACCCTTTTAAATAATCTAATTTATGAATATTTTACAAATATGATTATGGGAATTTGGGGGTATTTTATGAATTTGATTATGACAATTTGGGGTGTATCTTATAAATGAAATTGTGGGATCTTAGGATTATAAGAATATGATGAAAACTTAGAGATACATTAAAAATCAATATTAAATCTATTGATATTTTACTAATTTACCATCGGGTTTGGGGAATTATATCCCCGTCCCTTCCCCATTCTTGATTTGGAGCAAAAATATTTTCCTCATTCCTATTTAAAATTCAAGAAAATTTGCCCCATTTGGGGAGGGGCAAGGCAAGGCCTTAGTTTTATGGGGAAAATTGCCATCCATACAATTCTAATAATTTTTTATAACTAATTAACTAACAATAAATTATAATATTTTATGATAATTTTCAAAAATTATTAAAATTGTTGTTGATTAGCAAAAATGTATAGTAAATTAGTTATTTACAAAATATATAGTAAATTCGTTATTTACAATAACAATAAATTAATGTGAATTGGTGTAAATTATTTACTTTTTAAGCCTAAATTATTTATTATTAATTAATGTATCTTGTTATTTAAATAATTATTTAGTTATTGAATTAAATAATCCATAAAATTATAATTTATATTGTTATTACATAATTTTAACTGTTTAAAATTTAGCTATGTTAAATATCTAAATAATATATAAAATACTTAATCTTTTTTTGTCATTTAAATTTTATTTCTTTAAAGTTATTATGTAATTTTACAAAATTTTTACACAATTATTTAGCTATTTTTAATATTTCGTTGTTTAAATATTTTTATTTATATTTTTAAAATATTATTTATCTATTAAATTAATTGAATAATCCATAAAATTATAATTTATATATTTATTACATAATTTCATCATGAATCTCAAAAAATAAAAAATTACTAATAATTTGAATATTATTAAACCTATTAAAATTATTTTTTTATGCTTTTAATAATTATTTTAAAGTTAATAATAGAATTTTATAATAATATTTAAATAATTGTTAAATGTTTTAATTTAAACTTTCTTTAGATAGATATAGATGAAAAGTGGGGGAGAGGAGAAATAGGAATTAGGATAATTTAAGAGAACTTGGAATTAGGAGAGGAAAAAAAGGGAGATAAGCCATGTTAGGTGGCAACTCATAGTGCTTTTAGTGGGAATCTTGCACCCCTCTAGAATTGCTCGATTTGGGTAACGAAGCAAATAGAGGACTGTTGATATGGCAAGCATATATATAAATCTCTCTCTCTCTCTCTCTCTCTCTCTCTCTATATATATATATATATAAAGGAGAGGAGAGAGAAAAAATTTAAATAATGCAATGAATTCCAAAATTTCGATAAATCGACTCGACTTTAAAATCGTCTAGATTTAGATGTTAGAACTTCTCTCAATTAATAATCCAATTTAATCCTATCTAATTCGATTAAAATAAAGTTTGATAAAAAATATTATCACTATTATTATGTAATATAATTATATTACAAAATTTATAATTGATAAATTAAATATTTTATATTTATACATTTATTATACGTATATAAACTAAAAATAATTAATTTTTTAAAACTTTTTTTATTTTTTTTTGGGTCATTTTAAATACAATACGATGGTTGTGAATTAAATCTGAATCCAATCAAAAATTTGACATCATAATTGGAAGCAAATGTAGATGTAACTAGATTTGATATGAATCAGATTCATTTACTCTTATGCCACCGCCAATCACCACTATATACTCATATAGAATCATAGAATTGGGCTTGCTTTTTTGCAGAGCAACTTATTTTTACATATGATGATCATCATTAGGCCTATTCATGGGCCAAGTTGAGCTGGTGTCAAGTTGGGATTTGCCTCTTTATATATAGAAAATGACCAAGCTCGAGCTCAAGCATGGCCCGACCATCAAGCCTAAATCTTAAATTTGAGCCTAATTTGGGTAGATATTTTATAATATATTAGTTATACATTATTAATAATATATTATATATTAGCGGAGACCCGTGCGATGCATGGGTTTTGTTAAAAGAATTTAAAGCAAAAAGAGACAGGGGTGCAACTTGGGAGAGCCCAACCTGAGTCCTACCCAACTCAACCAAAGCTTTTGTACAAGCTGAGCTTGAGTTTTCGAACTTCAAGTTGGTCTTGGTAAAAAAACTTCGAGTTTGGGCCACTATATTATATAATGCATTTTTGCTAATAATGTTATTATTACATAATATTATATAATATTATTTGGGTAAATTACAAAGACCCCCTTGTACTTTGTTTTGCGACAAAGACCCCCCGTACTTCTGTTAGTCTTCTGTTGAAGTCCGCCATTGCAATATTTTTTAATCCCCATAGTACCCTTGTAGTAAACAATTGGGAGAAAAACACTGTTCATCTTCCCCAATTTCACTATGCACGAACAACAGCGGCTGTAATCCCCTCCACCCCCCTCTACTTCAGATTCCTTCACATTTCTCTCTCTTTCTCTCCCCCGATCTCTTTTCTTCCCCTTCCCCTATATTCAAAATCTCAATTTTTTAGTTCAGTTTTAAGTTGCTTGAAGTTCTGAGATCTTGGAGAACTTGCATTTCCAACTTCTTCTAAACTGAGAAAAGAGGTAAAGAGGTGAGGGTCTTAGGAAAATTAGTACCTAAGGCCCTAAAACATCACCTCGAAATCAGTTTCAAGAGGAGTGAGAGTATTTTACTCCAAATTTTAAAATTCTATCAATCATTTTTATTGGTTTTCATTAGAAATTAAGCCTAAACCATTCCAATTTTGGGCTAGTACAATAACTTAGAGAGAGGGGTGCCTAATACCTTCCCTCTCCCAATCCTTTGGAACCTGGAATCTCTTGATTATGTGCCATTTTAGGTGAATAATAGATTTATTATGTAGAAAGCGAAGTCGATTTTCAAAGTTGGAAACGTGGGCCCGTTTCTTTTGAAAAATGGGTGGTAACTCCCTTTCTTTAAATTGGCCATGAGTTTCTTGAAGCTCACAACATGCCTTCTTAATTAATCCTTCATTTTCACCAATTACTGACATTTGGGTAAACACTTCCACACCAATGATGAACAAATATGGAAATAGAGGATCTCTTTGTCTAAGTCCCCTTTTTAGTTTGAAGTGACCATAGTCTCCCCCAATTTTGACTAAGAAAGTGGGAGTGGATATGCATTAGTAAATAAGGTTTATCCATTTTAGAGGAAAATTCATTTTTTATTTATCCTCTCTAAGAGATAGCAATTCCACAGGGCCAAAAGCTTTAGTCATGTATTGTTTGAGGGCTATGGTTCCTTTCCACTTCTTTTGTTTCCTCACGGAATGTAAGATTTCCTTTGTCAAAATGATATTGTCTATGATCTATCTATTTTTAAGGAAGTCAAATTGAAAGGGGGAGATGAGATCTTCTAAAATAGGTTGCATCCTCGATACCATCCATTATGAAATGATCTTATAAAGGACATTGCATAGACTAATGGGCCTATAATGGGATGTATTCTTCCGATTTTGGGAATGAAGACAAGGTTAATGCTATTGATATCTTTATGAAGGTGTATGGTATAGAAAAAAGTGAAGAACCATCTGATAAATGTCTTGGCCAAAAATGTCCCAATATTGTTGATAGAAAAAAAAAAAAACCGAGTGAATCTTTCTGGACTGTGAAGGTGCATTTAGTTAACTCCCATTGAAATCTCATCATAAGTAGGCACTTGTAAGAGGATATCCTTTTGTTGGTTCGTGATGTTTGGGAGGCAGATATGGGAATGAAGGGTCATTTTGATGTTCTCATTGAATCTCATATATGTCTTGCATAGACCTGACGAAGAGATTGGCTATATGCTCCTTGTTAGAGGTCCATTTCCCTGTGGGGAGCTTTATCCATTGGAAGTTGATGGAGGATGATTTGACCCGACCTATGAAATGATGACACATGGACCTGACTCAGCATGGGCAACAACTCAGCATCGTAGCCTGACCGCGGCTAAGTAACAAGCCCATAAAGCAGCTCGCTATATCATAGTTCGCTGTAGAAGTTCGCGACAACACGAGCTCTGGGTTCCCCGATCTGCCCAGAAGGGGATACTCCAAGACTGCTTTAGCTCGCGTACTAGGGAAACCAGCTCACTCCAGTCCCCAAGCAAATAAGTCACCACAGAGAACAACCTTAGTAAGGGAAACCCCGAAGTATTCCCAAGCTCGCTACAAAGTAGCTCGCGAGTAAGCGGCGCGGACATTTCTCAGGAAGCTTCTACCTGACAAACCGTACCGATCAATCTGTGCCACGTCTCTTAACTGACAGCGCAGTCCCCTGTCCTTTCGACAGACTGCACCCATGTCTCTCAGCAGGCAGAAGTGTGCCTGCCTCTTTAAGACGTGTCACTCATCCGAGCGAGAGGTACGTTGCAACGATCACCTATGCAGCCCTGGCAGGTAACGGTTGCGGCAGGGGCCCAGTGGCGGTTACACTCGATTTGACAGTAATTCCCCTATAAAATCCCATGAGGCAAAAGAGAAACTCTCTCAGACTTTTGAATACTTCCGCACTCATATACTCAACCTGAGTCTTTGTTTGCTCGCGAGCTAATCTCTCGGGCACATTGATAAAGCGCGACCTAGACTCCTAGCTTTTGCACTCTCTTTTTCTCCTTCCCCAACGTTTTGACTTAAGCTTCGGAATATTCCCACCGGGTAAATCCTCGGGAATCCTTCTTTCCATCTTCTCAGGTGCCGTCCGTTGCCAACAAGGAGCCAGTCAACAACCAGCTAGGAGTGCCCAAATCGTGCCGCATCATTTGGCGCCGTCTGTGGTAACCGCTTCTAAAAGCCATCCTCCAAGCTTTTACAACACTTCTTTTCCAAAAAAAAAACTTAGCATTCTTCATGGCTTCTTCCAGTAATGCCGGATGTGACGCCAGCCAAAACGTCGCCGGGGAAAAGCCCCAGTTTCCTACTGTCTGTATCGGGCAGTTTACTGTCCCCCTCCCAGCAGACGAAGTCCCCAGCCTGAATGTGCCTCTTACAGTGGCACCCGCCATTGCTCCGCTCCTTTCTACTGTAGGAGCAACCCCTACTGAACCCATGGTTGTGCCCCTGACGGCCAACCCGAACCAATTGGAGGACTTGGTGCAGTGCATGCGGGCAATGGAGGCTCAAATGCAACAGTTTCAATAGTTCCAGCTTTACCAGCAGCAAGTGCTGCACCAGGTCTCCCAGTACCAGTACTAGCAGCAATTTCCCTCTCTACCTCAGGCCCAGCAGCCGCTTCCTCCCCTGCACCCAGCCGCAAAGCAGGCCAAGCCGTCCCGCCGAGGTGAGCGATCTCGTAGGGGAGAGGTGTCCCAGGTTCAAGATCCTGCCAAAAGCCAATCCTCTTCCTGTAGAAAGAAGGAAAGCCTGACAGCCCCCGCCTCCCGGCCTATGGGCAGGACCGGGGCCTCCGAGCCAACTAGGCCCGCGTCGCCACAACCCTCACAATTCGAGCTCCCGCTCACAAAGAATCCATTCGAGGTCTTGGCCACGGATCCCAGACAAGGCCCTTCAGTCCAAAGTCATCGCCGACAGTCCGAGCCCATCGAGCTTGAAGACACTGAAGCATCAAGCGCTAACGCCAAACCGACAAAGCAGCAGCAGCGAAGATGCCGGTGAGCCCGCCGCACCGCGTCCAGAGCCTCTCCCGAGCTCAGAAGGAAAGAGGAGGTATGCTTTGGTGAAGTAAGAGGTGCCCCCCTCCTCTCAGTTTCTTCCCCACTATCTTCTGAACTCCTTGTTGTCCCCATGCCAAGGGACTTCAAGCTCCCTCCTCTAGATAAGTATGATGGGTCTTTCGATCCAAACGACCATGTGGATGCCTTCCAGTCCCAGATGCACTTGGCCAGAGCCATCGAGTCCTGCATGTGTGTGGCCTTCTCCACCACCTTCAAGGGAGTCGCCCGCACCTGGTACCGGAACCATACGCCAGGGTCGATAAGAAGTTGGGTACAGTTCGTGCAGGTCTTCGTCTCTCACTTCGTCACCAGCAAGAGGTGCCCGCGAACCCAAGAGAGCCTCCTTAGCATAGTGCAGAAAGAAGGGGAATCCATTCGGAGCCACATCAAGCGGTTCAATGATGCTTGTTTGCAGATACCCGACCTGGACCCTGCAATTCGCCTCACGGCAGCCAAGCGAGGTATCACCCATAAGGAGTTCAAATGGCACGTGGTTGTCAACCAACCCAAAACCGTGATCGAGTTCCTTAAACTCGCGGACTGGTTCATTGGGACAGAGGAAGAGATCAACCAGAGGGGCGAGTAGGCCCCAGAAAAAAGAAAGAGGGAGTCGCCCCCATCCAAAAGTGACAAGAAGAAGAAGAAGGATGTAGCTCGGGGGGCAAGGTCGGTTCAGCCCACCCGGGTCCCGCTAGTAGAAAGGGACTACACACCCCTCAACACCAAACGGGCCGAGATCCTCATGGCGATCAAGGACGCCCCGTATGTGAAGTGGCCACCTCGGCTGAAGGCAGACCCTAGCACCCGGAATAAGAATTTGTATTGTAGTTTTCATAAAGATCATGGTCATAGTATCGAGAGTTGTAAAAACCTCCGCGATGAGATAGAAGAGCTCATCCATCGTGGATATTTACGAAATTTTGTACAAAATAATAATAGTAGTAATAATAATAAAGCAGGTCGACAGGGGGAGCAAGGCAGAGACGCCCCCGAATCCAGCCGACAAGCGGAGCAACTACAGAAGCAGCCTCCCGAAGAGAGACCAGTTCGGGGGATCATCCACGTCATAGTCGGAGGATCGATTGTCACGGGTTGCACTTCAGCAGCAGCTCGCGCGTCAGCTTGTGAATCCAGCAGGGAAGAGTAGAACCCTCCAAAATGACCAAGGACAGAAGACCCCATCTTCTTCACACAGGACGATGCGCACGGGGTCCACTACCCTCATGACGACGCACTCGTCATAAAGATGAGGGTCAACGACTTCAAAGTCAAGCGAGTCCTTGTTGATTCAGGCAGTTCGGCAGATATCCTCTTCAAAGCGGCCTTCGACAAACTCCAACTTCAGGAGAGCGACCTAAAGCCCAAACACTCCCCTGGTTGGCTTCTGCGGAGAGGAGTTCGGCCCCTAGGAAGAGTGATAGTACCTGTGGAAGTCGGCACCTGGCCTAGTGTTGTAAGGCTCAACCATGACTTCTTGGTGGTCGGGACCCCCTCCCCATACAATGCCATAGTAGGTTGACCGATTACCCATGCCTTACGAGCTGTGGTGTCCACCTACTACTTGGCCGTGAAGTTCCCTACGGACTTCAGTATCGGGGTAGCGAGGGGAGACCATCTTGAGTCCCTTAAGTGCTATGTTGCCGCCCTCAAGGGAAAAGCTAAGGTGGCCGACGGCCTCGAGCTCGAGCGACCTGTGGAGTAGAGCGAGGAATGAGCTGCGCCCACAGAGGAGATTGTCTCCATTCTGACCTCGACAGAGGACCCTACCCGAACGCTTCAGATCGGCGCCTCCGTCGAGGAGCCCCTGCGGCCCGAACTGGTTCATTTTTTACTTATGAATTTAGATGTTTTCACTTGGTCCGTGATAGAAATGCCCGGTATAGACCCCAGCATTATAACTCATAAGCTCAATACTGATCCTGTAGTTAGGCCCGTTAAGCAAAAGAAACGAAACCTAGCCCTAGAGCGGCGAAGGGCAGTCGATGAGGAGGTCGGGAAGTTCATCGCAACCGATTTTATCAGGGAAGTCTATTACCCGAGCTGGGTGGCCAACCCCGTTATGGTGAAAAATTCTAATGGTAAATGACGCATGTGCGTCGACTACACCGACCTGAACCGAGCTTGCCCAAAGGACTACTTCCCACTCCCCAGGATTGACCGCGTAGTGGACGCGTCCTCGAGGCATGAGTTGTTGAGCTTTCTAGACGCCTACTCGGGCTACAATCAGATCAGGATGGACCCAGTAGACGAGGAGAAAACTACTTTCATAACCGAGCTCGGCCTGTACTGTTACAAGGTCATGCCCTTTGGGTTAAAAAATGCCGGGGCGACCTTCCAAAGACTTGTAAATAAACTGTTCGAGCCATTAATTGGCCTAAAGGTGGAATGTTATGTAGACGATATGGTTGTCAAAACCCAACTTTCTTGTGATTTAATACAAGACTTGAATTTAGTTTTTGAGATTCTGCGTAAATTTAATATGAAGTTGAACCCGAACAAGTGTGCCTTTAGAGTCGCCTTAGGCAAATTCTTAGAGTATATAGTGAACCGGCGTGGCATCGAGGCTAATCTGGATAAGATAAAGGCCATCTTAGACATGAGACCACCTCGGAAAGTAAAGGAGGTTCAGAGGTTGAATGGCAGGATAGCCGCTCTGGGCCGCTTCATGTCCAAATCGGCAGACCGCTGCCTGCCTTTCTTTAAGGCAATGAAAAGCAAAGAGTTCGAATGGACCCAAGACTGCCAGATCGCGTTTGACGAGCTCAAAAGGTACCTCGCCAGTATTCCGGTTTTAACCCAGCCCGAAAAGGGCGATGCTTTAGAGTTGTACCTTTCGGCCAATGACGAAGTGGTCAGCTCAATACTAATAAAGGAAGTAGACCGGGCCCAACGGGCTATCTACTACGTTAGTAAAGTGTTGTAGGGAGCAGAGACGTGATGTCCAGAAATAGAAAAACTGGCCCACGCACTGGTTATCGTAATCCAAAAGCTTCGCCCGTACTTCCAAGCTCATACTGTTATTGTCCTCACCAACAAACCTCTGAGGTAGGTCTTGCTCAAGCCCGAGGTCTTCGTTCGGCTGACGAAGTGGTCCGTTGAACTTAGCGAGTATGATCTCCAATATAAGCCACGAACTGCTATAATGGCCCAAGCCTTAGCGGATTTCGTTGCGGAGTGCACTTTCAGCTAAGAAGTCCCCAGGCCGGTTGAGCACGAGGCCCCCAGTCTGGGCGAGCTTGAAGCTCCCAGGCCGGTTGAGTCCAAGCACCGTGATGTAGCAACCAGGACGGCATCTCTCCCAATGAGGCCAAGCGTGAACTAAGATGAGGAGCCCAGGATCCTTCACGTAGATGACTCCTCCAACCAATAGGGCAGCGGAGCTGGGATAATTCTGCATGGCCCAAGTGGCATAAAGTTGGAGTACGCACTACGCTTTGAGTTCGCGGCATCCAACAATGAAGCGGAGTACGAAGCGCTGATAGCCGGGCTAGCCCTAGCCAAAGAAGTGGAAGCCAAACACATCATCATCCGCAGCGACTCCCAGCTTGTAGTCAACCAAGTCACAGGCGAATATGAAGCCCGCGAACCGACTATGATCGCTTACCTAGCCAAAGTACAGGAGGCTCTGCTCAACATCCAGTCATACTTCATTAGGCAAATCCCAAGGTCGGAGAACGCTGAGGCCGACGCCCTGTCCCAGTTGGCCAGCACCAGTGATAACACCATGAGGACCGTGTATATAGAGGACCTGCCTTGGCCTAGCTATCTCGGGGGGGAAGAAGAGGTCGCTCCCGTCGTTCAAGTAGAGCCGAGCTGGATCGACCCGCTCGCGAGCTTTCTGCTACACGAGACCCTCCCTGCGGACCGCAATGCCGCCAGAAGGGTAGACCGTCAGGCGGCCAAATACGTCATAATAGGCGAACGGTTGTACTGAAGATCCTACATGCTCCCCTACCTGCACTGCCTGCGACCTTTCGAAGCCGAGCTTGTACTCTACGACACTCATGAAGGCCTATGCGGCGGACACTTGGGGGCAGGGCCCTCGCCCAAAAAACACTACGACAAGGGTACTACTGGCTGACAATGAAAGCAGGCGCCACCGAACTCGTCAGGAAATGCGACAAGTGCTAGAAGCACGCCAACATCCATCATCAGCCCGCTGCCAACCTCAAATACCTCACCAGCCCGTGGCCTTTTGCACAATGGGGTATCAACTTACTTCGGCCGTTCCCACTAGCGACAGGACAGAGGAAGTTCCTAATGGTACATGTGGATTATTTCACCAAGTGGGTAGAAGCCGAACCTCTTGTAACAATCACGACCCAAAATTTCCAGAACTTCTTTTGGAAGAACATAGTGTGCTGCTTTGGTTTACCTCGGGTGCTAATCTCTGACAATGACAAGCAGTTTGAGGACATAAAATTCTAGAACTGGTGCCAAGACATTGGGATACGGCAGAATTTCACTTCGGTCGCACACCCTCAAGCGAATGGTCAAGCAGAGGTTACGAACAGAGCTATTTTTCGCGGACTGAAAGTGCGCCTAGATCGATTGAAAGGACTGTGGGTAGACGAACTACCCAGCATTTTATGGGCCTACTGAACTACAGAAAAGACCGCCACAGGAGAAACTCCCTTCAACCTCACCTATGGCACCGAAGCAGTCGTCCCAGTTGAGATTGAGATTCCCTTGTTACGATTGGAAGCATACGATGACAAGGCAAATGGAGACGAGCTACGTACCAACTTTGATTTACTCGACGAAGTAAGGGACCTCGCATATATTAGGACTGCAGCCTACCAACAAAGAGTAGCCCGGTACTACAACGCCAGGGTCAAGAAGCGGAACCTCAGTGTTGGTGACCTGGTCCTTCAAAAAGTTATGGTACCTGAACCTGGCGTTGGCAAGCTCAGACCGAATTAGGAAGGACCCTACCGAGTGAAACGAGTTCTCGGGGAAGGAACATATGAGCTCGAGACCCTCGAAGGGAAACAAGTACCTCAGGCATGGAATATTGTCAACTTTAGACAATATTACTTGTAACAACTGAGTAGACCACGAGTCACTCCCAGTGCCTAAGGGCCAAAATGCTGAGTTAACATGATCTCGGCGCAGTAAGACCAGTCGCCTCTATTGCACGGGAGAACTACTAAGTAGACCACGAGTCACTCCCAGAGCCTAAGGGCCAAAATTTTGAGCTAACAGGATCTCGGCGCAGTAAGACCCAGTCGCCTCCGCGACATGGGTAAACTTCAAAGACAGACTGCAAGCCACCCCCTCAGCCTAAGGGCTAAGGCGCTAAGCTAACCAAAAACTCGGCATCAAGAAATACTTGGCCGCTTCGGCGGTGCAAGCAAAGCGCGAAATGGCATTGGCGTAAGCAGCTCGAGTTCAAATCCTACGAAGCATGACTCATCTCAGCACGTTGGATGAGCTAAGGAAGAACCGAAAAACACATAGCTCGGGTATGCGTGGCACCATGGGGATGCCTTAAAATGTCAAAAGACGGCTCGGGACAACAATGGCCGAAGGGTCCTACTTCGAGTAAGTAGCTTTAAGTAACTTCAAACGATGAGAGCATTTTGGCAAAAAGGAAAATTCATTACTGGTTCAAAAAAAAAGCAAATTACAAAGCAATAACCGAGCTAAATAGCTCGGGAAAGTCTGACAGAAGGTGAGAGGGCACAACTGCCCAACAAAAGATCTTTTCAAGACCAGGTTTATGGCACCCGGGAGCCACCAGAAGTCCAGACAAACGCCACCAAAGCCTCAGGAATCCACCTCCTCTTCCTCGTCCTCCGGAGAGTCAGGCTCCTCTTCCTCCACCTGGTCCGCCGTCTCGGGAGACAGACCCTTCATAGTGATGCCGTCGAGGTTGAGCCTAGAGAATTTCTTCCGGACCAACCACCGGCAGAGCTTGAACCCAGAGTGGTATGAACTTGAGCCATAATCTACCTGGAGGTCATGATATTCCTGGGAGTCTATGAAGTCCCAGACCGCCTTCTCTCGCTCGGCCTCCACCATGTTGTCGAAATTCTGAGTTCGGTCCAGAAGAGTGGACTCCAAGTCCCGAACCTGTTGGCGAAGGAGCTCCCTCTCCGCTGCACCCTTGATGACTCCTCCCTGTAGCGTGCGCTTTCTTCAGAAAGCCTGGCAATGTGCGCCTCCTGGTCTCGGACGAATAGCTCTTGGGACTCGCTCCCCTTGCGAGTGTGAAAGAGCTCGCCCTGAGTCCGGTCGAGCTCGCCCTGAGTCCGGTTGAGCTCGCCCTGAAGCTTCTGAATGTTGACCTTCTAGTTATGAGCGTCGCAGGAGTGGACATGTGTCTGGAGGGCCATGGCGTGTATGGCGGTGTTTACCTGCCAATAAGAGACGAGAGTCAAAAGACAACAAAAAATGAAAGAAGGACAAAGGAAGATAGAAGGACCACTTACCACCATACAGTGAGAGGCGGCAAGCGCGGCAAGATCCCCAGGTTCCATCGCTCCCCACTTAGCGACCTCCTCGTTGCAGATCGCTCTCCGGATCCTCCTATGAGCCACGACGAAGTCGTTTACGCCCTCCCAGTTCCCCACTGGGAGCCGCGGATAGGGAAACGACCGAGAAGGACCCGGGGGGGCTACCTCTTGCTGCGGGAGCTCGCCCTCCTCGAGGCTGGCCCCGCCGGCACACCCTTCGGATGGAGGCGGCGGAACTTCAGGCGGCGAAGAGGTGAAGCTTGGCTCAGCAGACCCGTAATCAGTACCCCCAGAGGGGGGAGTCTGATCGGGGCGCGACCTCTTTACTTTGCGCCTCTGGTTGCTCGACAGAAGACGGCATGAATCAACACCAGACATGATGACTGCCAAGAAGAAACCATAAGGTATTAGTTTGGTAAGAACAAAGTATATGTATATACGCAACAGTGACAAGGTACTACGTGACCTAAAGAAGCAACCTACCCGGGCTCAGACCGGCATGCACAAGCTTCTCCTCGGTCAAGTAATCCGAATAGAGGAAGCCAACTGATGCTCAAGACAGCACCGTTTTTTGAGTATCAGGGTCCAACTCGACCCCAGAGTTCTGAATGGCGCCCCTCCAAGAAGTAGGGAAGGGCCACCCCTCTAGGTTGCGGACCAAAAAATAATCCCGCTTCCATGCGGGAATTTTATTTGGAAGCTCATATAAGAGCTTGTAGCCATTGCGGGGAGAGAAGTAGTAGAGACGCCTCTCTGGTGGAGCCCCGGGTGTGGCATTTTTTATATAGAGGATAGCAGAGAAAATGTCGAGGTTGAAAGGAAGATAGTATTCACAGCACAAGGATAAAGTCCCAACCTTGTTCCAAATGGCATTGGGATGAAGCTGATCGATAGTGACGTTGAAGTGGTTTAGCACTTCCACTACCAAGGGGTGCTGGGGGAGACGCAGGCCAGCTTCAAGCTGCTCCTGACAGATAACTATCTCGTTGGGACCTTGCTCCCACGGAAAGTTACCGGTGGGAAGGCAGTAAACAAGGTCCCTGGGGAGGTGGAAATAGCTGATTAAAGACCTAAGGCTCCCCTCTGTCATAGAGGAAGGGCCGAAAGTATCGGGCTCCCTTCCCTGGGAAGTGGAGGCTCCATCGCCGGAGGTCTCTCGGGCCCCCGGGCCTTGTTCCCAAGCTCCCCCCGAAATCGAGGGAGCATTGTCACCCTGGCCATCGCCCTGGTGGCGACTATGGTACGGGTACCCTGACATGACTGATAGTGATCGGGACTCACCGAAAAGGTTGGGATGAAGTAAAGTGAGAGAGAGACCTAGAGGGCCCTCCTATTTATAGGCTCCGCGCCTCTGAATCAACAGCCCGAATTAAGGCAGATCGGACGATTCGCAGGTGTGCTGACCGCACACCTTCTGAAACTGAAAAGCGATTGGCTGCACGTCCCCCATGATTGAGGTAACGGTGGTTGCACGACATCCGGAGTTAAAAGCCACCCCAACACGTTTTTGGAATACAAAAGGTCAGAAAATCTCCCGCTTCCCGTGAACGCATTTAATGTGAGCAGTCAATCAAGTTTGAATTTTGGTCAAATCAGTCCATCGTACTTCATGAACTCCTTGCGCTAAGGCAACACTCTTAGCTCGAGGAGTGGGGGGCAATTGATGGAGGATGATTTGACCCAACCTATGAAATGATGACACATGGACCTGACTCAGCATGGGCAACAGCTCAGCATCGCAGTCTGACCGCGGCTAAGTAACAAGCCCATAAAGCAGCTCGCTATATCATAGTTCGTTGTAGAAGTTTGCGACAACACGAGCTCCAGGTTCCCCGAGCTGCCCAGAAGGGGATACTCAAAGACTGCTTTAGCTCGTGTACTAGGGAAACCAGCTCACTCCAGTCCCCGAGCGAATAAGTCACCACAGAGAGCAACCTTAGTAAGGGAAACCCCAAAGTATTCCCAAGCTCGCTACAAAGTAGCTCACGAGTAAGCGGCACGGACGTTTCTCAGGAAGCTTCTACCTGACAAACCGTACCGATCAGTCTGCGCCACGTCTCTTAACTGATGGCGCAGTCCCCTATCCTTTCGACAGTTTGCACCCACGTCTCTCAGCAGGCGGAAGCATGCCTGCCTCTTTAAGGCGTGTCACTCATCCGAGCGAGAGGTACGTTGCAACGATCACCTGTGCAGCTCTGGCAGGTAACGGCTGCGACAGGGGCCCAGTGGCGGTTACACTCGATTTGACAGTAATTCCCCTATAAAAGCCCTTTGAGGCAAAAGAGAAACTCGCTCAGACTTTCGAATACTTCCGCACTCATATACTCAACCTGAGTCTTTGTTTGCTCACGAGCTAATTTCTCGAGCACATTGATAAATCCCCGGGAATCCTTCTTTCCATCTTCTCAGGTGCCGTCCGTTGCTAACAAGGAGCCAGTCAACAGCCAGCTAAGAGTGTCCGGATCATGCCGCATCAGAAGTTGCTTTTGATAGATTTATGTGTAGCCATGTTATGAAAGTACTTTAAGTTTTTGTCTTTTGCTTTGAGCCAAAGTTCTCTTGATTTCAATCTCTATAACTCTTCTTCCTTTTCAAGCTAAAAATGATATTATGTTTGGAGGGATTTCAAAAGTTGAAATTAAATGTTTTTTATGCCGAGTTCAAAGATTTCTCTTGAAATTTTACAGAGATAGTCTTGCACTTTACAAAATATCAAAAGATACTTTTGTTCCATTCCAACAGAGATTTTTTGCTTTCCTTTAGTTTGGTGGTTACACGGAAATGGAGAAAGTCAGCTATAGGTTGTTCCCATGAAGTATTGATAATGCTTTGACACTCATGATATTCAGCCCAAAAAAGGAAGAAGTGAAAATGGGAGGACCAACTAGCCTTTGGATGTTTAGTCATGATTTTGATTAGTGCATGATTTGAAGCAATGATTGGGAAATGTCGTATAAGGGCATTAGGGTATTGCTTTAGCTAGGTGGGTGTATAGGCATAGTTAAGCACTTCAAGGACCTTAGATGTGCCCTATTTACCATTTTTCCAGGTAAATGGTGGTCCTATGAAATCTAGATTGATGAGACTGAATTGTTGTATGAATTTCCTTTGGTACTTTGAGGGTTTGGGTATACGAGTTCTGAATTTTGTTTTTGATCTTGAGTTAAATGTAACCAACTAAATCATGGGAGAGAGGTAAAGGATAAAATGATGGCTACTTAGCTCCATATTCGTTTCCTATGGTGTTTTTGAGGATGACCATAGAATAATATTAGATGCCAAGGGTGGATATTATGGAGGTTTCAATCCGTAAGATTATGAAATTTTGTTGTAACTATATGACTTTTTTACTGATATTGTTGAGCTAACAACAAAAAAGACATCTAGATTGACCTAAGGCTTCCTAAGTAGTGTGGTTGGGATTTTTTATTTTTTTGAGAGGTTTATGCTATTAGTAAGGGACATACAGTTCTTACACAAGAATAGTATGTAGGGTTTTCTTGCTTACACAGGGTTTCCATTGCCTTAGTTTTAGTTTTTTTGGGTTGTTGGCTCCTCTAATGTTCCATGACAAAATATTAATGGTGAATGATACATGGGTTAAAAATTGTAATTTATAGTAGAGAAAACTAAAAGTAGATGTAAGAAAACAACACAATGTGAGAATTATAAATGCATGAGTAGATCAAGAGTAGAATGTTAATGCTTGTACTTGGGTTATGAAGAGGAATGGATAAAGGATCTCGAGGTTTTGGGTTGGGTCGATGTTTGTTGGATACACCAGCCATCAAATTCCTTAATTCTTAACTCGCCATGGAATTATTTGCTGCACTTAAGAGTAGTTCATATATCCAGGCCAACTGTCACATGGAGGGGAAACGAGTGCTCCACTAATCTAGTATGGGAAGTTTGTTGAGCTCATATTGGGGGGTCTGATAATTGATGAGGGTACCATTTTCTACTACAACTAAATTCTTGGAATTCATGTTTAGGATTCTCATGAAAGGGTGACCATGATTTCTTTTTCCACGTGTGTAGATTAATGGCTCCAATGCCTCATTTCCTTGTGATATAAAGTGCCCAAAGCTTACCTCCATTATCTGATACATGTAACCACTTGGTTTGAGTTGTAATTGCATGTGTGCCATTTGTTTCTTATCTTGCTTGTACATGAGTGCTAGGTTTCTCTTACATGATATGCACATTAGTGTCATCTGCCCCTTACTTCTAAATATATGCATGTGTACCACACACCTCTTCCATTTGGATAGCTGTATCAAGTTGCATGCGAGTGTTTTTCATGACAATTTGACTTATCAAGTTGATAAGTATGTGACTCGCATGAGTTACCCACTAACATGAAATGGTAGCTACTGTTTGTTTGCTCAGTGCATCACCTCTTGTGTCCCCTGGTGCCATCTTTAGAGTCTTCATTGGAGCCATGGTCTCTGTGCTGAATCTTGTATTTTTCTGGGCAATGGTCTGCATGTAACTAGGGGTAAGCAAGAAAGCTTGAAAAACTGAACTGAAAATCTGGTTAATCGAACCGGTTTGTTCGGTTTTGTTTCGATATTCTTAAAAACCGCAAGTTTCGGTTAATCTTAAAAAAAACCGCAATTAACTAAACTGACTAATATATATATACAGTAATATACATTATATTTTTATTTTTTAAATCAAAATAAACCCACTGCCATTTGTCCATTTGACTTTTTGAATTTTCCCCCTTTCCCCTTCTTCGATAAGTAAAGGCTAATACCAAAACTGAAAACCCTTGCTTTCCTCTTTTTCGTCTTCCTCCCCAAGTTCCCCTTGCTTTCCTCAGGCATCGGTCGTCATCTTCTGTCATTCGACATCAGCGTCAGTCAACAGCCATCCTCTCCCCCTCCCTTCTCTATTATGGCCATGCCAGAAGGCCTAGAATTGAGAATTCTTTCTCTCACTCACTCTCTCTCTCCTCATGCGCATATGTCATCTTCTCCATCGCTCTGTGCCAACCGCCAAGTGGCAACACCGATTACTAGCAAGCACCAAGCCACCAAAGTCAGGTGCTAGCTACTCCCTCTCCGGTGACACCTATATTCTCCATTACCTCTTACTTTAGGTTCAAGCGATGGCAACCAGTCCAACACTGACAAATCGGCCACCACTTCAGTGTTCATTGTCCAAGTTCAACTTCAAGCCTTCAACTTGTTTAAGTTTTTTTTTTTATTTTTTTGCATAGATATTATATATAGTGTGTTTTTATTTATTTTTGCATAAATATACAGGCCTTTAGGCTTCAACTTGAATTTTCTATTCAACTTGTTCATTTATAGTGTATTTTTTCATTTTTTTTGGGATTGTTACTGAATGAGTGAATGAATGTTGATTAATAGTTTAGTTTGTTTTACTAAATGAATGTTGATTAATAATTTAGTTTGTTGTATTTTCATTTCGGCTTGTTTTATTTTATTTTTTGCACAAATATTAGTGTGTTTGTTCATTTATAGTGCATCTTTTCATTTGTTTTTGGATTGTTACTAATGAGGGGTAATATGGGCCTCTGAATGATATCGTGACACATGGAGTTCAAGTGACACCTCAACGCTGAGTAAGCAGATCAGCCTGTCAAGTCGGCTAGTAGCACTTCACGGGGTCGACCTAAAAGTACCTTGGCTTGGTCGAACTAAAGGACCTCCAAGCAAGAAGCGTCCTACCTCAAGGACCGACCAAGGTAAGAAAGTACTACCGGTGACCTGCAAAGCATGCTCGCTGAGCTGTCATATAAATCTGTTACCAGACCGAGTTCTCTGGAATATTAATGAGTCGACCGTTAGGCTGGACTGCCCACATCACGCACATCAGAGCTAATCAGATGGACCTTAGCCCACCACGTAAATTACGCAACCGGCGTCATTACTCTCCCGACTTAACGAAAATGACTCTATGAGAACCTGAGACCCATTACGAGAAGTTCTCTAAACACCACTCCTATATAAAGGGCTCATTTCTACCAGAAGAGGTACGTGCGATTAAGCTCTCGCACTCTCTAACTCTTTCTCTTGCAAAATAGCATAACTCGGCCAACCCTAGCTCAGCCCAACCCAGCTTAACCACCAACAAGGCAAGCATCTGATTCGGCGTCCAAGTGATCTGACATGTGAGAGTCATCGGATCACACTACATCAGTTACTGAATGAATGTTGGTTAATAGTTTAGTTTGTTGTATTTTCATTTTTGCTTGTTTTAGGTATTTTCTTTTTATTTTTTTGCCTAAATATTAGTGTGTTTGTTCATTTATAGTGTATATTTTTTTTATTTTTTTTGGATTGTTATTAAATGAATGTTGATTAATAGTTTAGTATGTTGTATTTTCATTTAAGCTTATTTTAGATATTTTGTTTTTTATTTTTTGCATAAATATTAGTGTGTTTGTTCATTTATAGTGTATTTAGCAGAAATAAAACTTTAACATTTCAAAACTTTAGTATGCCCCAATGCCTATTTATTTATTCATGTTTTATGAGATGATTACAAAATGAGAACATTCATTTTCATGCCAAACATCTAGTGAGAGTTATACAAGAATCAGGGATGAATGTCCTTTGTACATACAACTTATTATCTTCACTTTTTAGATTAGAAGAATTGAATAAATTACATAAACTATAGGTCTATAACCTATTGAAATATTCAATAAAATAAAAATGAAAAAAAGTGTATACATTTAAATCAATTTATTTTAATATATAAATTGATTTTGATGGAGGGAAGTTTTTTTTCCTTTTTTTTAATTTTAAGTGGAAGGTTACTACACAAAAAAAAACCCAAAAAACCAAACTACAATTAACCGTTCCACCGGTTCATCGGTTTGCATCAGTTTGATTTTGGTTTGAATTATTAAGAAACCGACTAAGTCAGCTCAGTTCAAAAAAACCTCACGGTTCGGTTAAAAAAAAAAACTCACGGTTCGGTTAACCATTCACTTGTTGATGGGTCAATCTTCTAAAAAAGTCTTATGTAATCTTGGATCGATGGGTCTAGCCTTTAGCCATTTGTCCAAACATCTCTAGACTCCAATTAATCCACAATTTGCACAAAGTCGAGGTACTTGCTCATAGTAGTATCTTAAACATATAGGTTTACCCTTGAAAAAAGATTAATCGACTAGCGTATAGTAGTTGATACAAATCCACCACTATCTTTTTGTGGATATATAAGCCATGAATAAGGTGACCTATTTGTATTTTTTTCTTGTTTAGGAACTACCTTACCCACATAGGATGCTAGGAAAGATCCTTGAATTTTTCACCATTCCTTTTGGGATCATGTGTATCTGCAACCAAACTTGTTGTGCACATATCTGTTCAACTATGCCAGTGTATAAATCCTTCCATTCTTCTAGGAGAATCTAACTAGTTCTGTAGAACCATGGACTACCTTATAATGCGTTGCCTCTTCCATTTTCTTCGTAAAAAATGAAATTTATATTGCCACCATCTATGAAGTTAATTATTACTGGGCATAAGGTTTTGACATGATTCTCAAGGGTCTCTTTACTAATTTACTACCTTGGAAAGATCCTCCCTTTTAATGTGAGGTTTGTAACCTTTATAGATTCTTCAACTAGGTCAAATGAAGGATGATATAGTGGTATTCGGCCGGCTTGCAGATCTTGACACATGGCATTGGATGGACATATTCTGACCACTCATCACCAACCACCGCTAATGGCCACCACCTGCTCATAGCTATTCCTCCTTTCAGGTAATTTCGACTATAAAAAGGGGCTCCTACATTGAGGCAATTTCACATTGGAACTTAAGTTCTAAATCTCCTCTCATGCTTGTTCTGACCCCTCACAGCTCTCAGCTAACTTGACCATCGGAATCCTTGCTCCTGGGATAACTCCCGAGACCTCTTACATCTTCTTTCTCTTAGCAGATTGGACCAATTGGCCTCAAACACCGGAAATTACGTTATTACTCTCAACTCCATATTTGACAGCAACAAAGGATATTCTTTGTCAACTACCACATGTGAAAAATGATATTTGAGGTCTCCACTATAATGTGGGTTATTGCCAACCACAACAACTTCCTTGCCTTAGTACTCTTGGAAGCCATTTGAGAAAGCCACAAGCGAAATAGTACAGAATAAAAGATTGAATTTGACCAAATTCAGAAAAAGGAGCAATAATGGTGAAGACGAATTGGGTAGGGAATATGAGGGTTGGTGGGTGATCTGGGTACGGAAACCTAGGGTTAGTGTTTGTTGGTATAACTCAGTGGGGGGAGGGGATAGAGACAATCTATTGGAAAAGATTGAAATGGGAGTACAAGCTCATTGGTAGAAAGATCATTTACTAGTGTTACTCCATTAAAGTGTGCACCTTGATTCTTTGAGCTTACAATGTATTACGACTCACGAATTATATTCATATACTCTATCTTGCAATTACTGATTCTACGGGTTATAGTTGCACTCATTTGGATTACTTCTCAGTTAAATAATAACTTTTTCCCAATTTTGGTCGCAAGATTATTTTTTCTAGTCCCCTGAAAGCAACCAATTGATGGGTGGCTCGGTTGGTACACTGGCTACCTTGTTCAAATGGAGACTTGGGATTGAATCTCACTACCAATAGGGTTGGGGTTATGGGTATGGATACAGCTCATTATGTAGCTGAATGAATAAAAAGAAATATGATATTGCATGCTTGAAAGTCATCTAACTTTATATACTTAAATCACTTGGGGGTGTACGGTTGATACCATTTTGTTCGTGTGGGTCCACTGTACGTGTGAAATCACTCTCTCTCTCCCTCTCTCCCTCTCTCTCTTTGCCTCTTTTTCTCTCTTGGCTCTGCGTTTCTCCTCTCACCTCTTGGCTCTGCGTTTCTCCTCTTCCACTCCATCATCTTGCTGCCGTTGGTTCTCTAAGTTGCTGCTCTCCTTGATCTAGTCATCGGCTCCGTCATTGATTCTCCTCCATTGTTGCTGGTTCATCCTCCTCCACTCTATTGTCGACACCATTGAGCTGCTGCTGCTGCTGCTCGCTTGTCGTCTCTGCTCACTGTTTTTTTCTCCATCGAAACGGTAAGAATCACTATTCCTCTTCCTGTTGATCCGCCGTTCCAATTTCATCTGACCAGATGTTTTTTTCTTCATTAATTTTACGGTTTACGATTTAAAATTTCCGACCAGATGTTGTGCAGGTAGAAACTCTGAGAATGAGAATCAATATACGGGAGAAATTCCTAGTGTGCCATTCGATGCTATATAAATAGAGTTTTTACCTTGAGATAACTTGGATGCTTTCTCCAACCATAATCGATCAGGAACCAAGTAAAGTTCACAAAATACAGACATGACCATTCGCTTTGAAAAATTTTGGCCTCTTCATCAAACGATTTAGGATCTACTGACCACAAAATATTGATATTTAGATTTATCTAACCGCACATCGCGAATATTGGTAATCCTTTACATTACTAAGATGTCTAATGTGCAATTGTGTGAACATAACCAGCAATGTGTCGTAGTCAGTAGCTCCGACTTCAAACTACATAATACATATTACCAAGCCTTGTAAACTGTTGTTTAGCCTGATTACGTGACCATTCTCAAATGGTGCAATACCTGTTTTTTAAATAAATTTAAGACATTACATCAACTAATTTTTATTTAAACAATGATGTATTTGTATTTCATTGGGGTTGCATGCAACCAATGCTACAGTAGAATGTTCACTAGTTTTAAATTCTAAACACCAGAGAATCTGATTTTTTTTTGTTTGATCACCGAAGTATCCATATTTTATAAGGTTCCTGGATCCGTCGACTACAAAAAAAAGTTGTGTGAATATATTCCTTTTTTTTAGATTTTGAAAGAAGGGAAAGTTGGTCAATAAGATTTTAGTTTCCATTGAATTTCTGTTTTTTTTAATGCAATATTTTTATTTTTAATAAATTTCTCTGTTTTTTTCCAAGGCTCTATTTTTTGTTTGAAACATATTTTGTGATTTTTTATCAATTCCTGTATTTTCTGCAATTTCTTCTATTTTTTTGTCTGAAATATATTTTTTGTCTCAAACATGCATTCTTTTTATTTCTATCAATTTCTGTACTCATTGCAATTTCTACTATTTTAGGCTGAAATATACATGTATTGTTTTTTATTAATTTCTGTAATTGTATACCAGGCTATAATCTTGGAGTGAATGCCTTCTTGTTCCACTCCTTTTCACATAAATTTTTATTAATGAAAATGCTGCTACTTATAAGGAAAATGTAAAAATATCATAAATCTCATCCTAGAAATTCAAAAAAAAAATCAATGCGTTGATTTTGTTACTGCTAAAAGTTTGAAGAAATTTCTATAGATGAAAACTGGGTGAATTAGAGTATTAGTTAGAAATTGTGTATTTTCTCTTGCCTGGAAAACATCAAGGGATAGGCTTCTTATTTGGAAGAGAAAACAGTAAAAACTCTAAAAGAACCATGATATTCATGTTCAGATAGAATTGAGGGGGAAGCAGAGTTCTATACCACCTATAGTGTAAAGAACATGTTAGTTGTTTAAGTTTGAGACGGTTCTATTTAGGCAGGAACCTCAAATTTTTAAATGAGTTGAAGAGAATTTTGGAGTTTGGCTTTTGAGATCTATTATGGGAGATAGGGAGGGATCCAATGGCTTCTTACCAGTTATCCTTTATTTTCCTAGTTGTCTGTATTACTTACAAGTTACAAATTATAGCAGGGAGGTCACATTAATAACCCCATTACCCCATACACTACTATCTTATATGATATATGGTTCCAACACCAAACAACAGTATTGATTATATGGGTGATGGGGGGGTAAAAAGTATTTCTTTATGTACTTTCTTTGTTTCAAGACTTTTGTTTGAAGGAGTTTGAAAATGTTCTTGACCGTCAAGTCAACAGCCTTGGTCTTACTTCTGAACAAGAAGTAGGGGAAGTAGTCTTTGAAGCTAGGGAGACAATTGAGGATAACACCGGTCAGGTTCTTGGTGTAAAGGACACTTCAAAACCTTTTGAAGGCGTTAAAGAAAGGGATGATTTGGGTTCAGATTGTTTGCTTCTAGAGAGGGAGGTGGAAATTGACAAAACTTACATTGTTTAGAGAAGGGAAGACTTGGGATAGGTGGTGAATAAGGAGGTGGACCTGATTAAAATCTTGGGGTTATAAACGTAACATGCAAATTTATGAGGTTCTAGTACAAGGGAGCCTTTTGAAATGGGATTTGTATGGCCTTGTAGGCATTGTTCTCTTCAATTTTGTTGCTAATCAAGTTCCTTTTTCTTCTTATGGGGTGATCCTTGCCAAAGTAGCAGAATTGATCATCAAACTTCTGTCTGCATTTT
>NW_010729118.1:4264521-4276316 GCF_000365185.1 Nelumbo nucifera | reverse complement strand
ATTCTCCTGTGTCACCAGAACTCTAATGGTCTGTTGCACAATCCATTTTTTCAGTTCTGCTCAATTTTTTGCTACTTGCACTAGAAGAAGAGACTGGAAGRCCATTCTCAAARKGAAGGGGTTGYTACTCATTATATGAATCCCCTTGGTTTTCAGATTGATCTTTAGGGTTCTCACCTTATTTTTATTGTTGAAAATATTGCAAGTCAAACAGAATCATAGCCATTCTTTTAATTATATATGATGACTCATCTGCTCTTTTGTATATATGTTGAAACAGAAATGACCTTTAGGCACTTGGATGCCCCTTGTATCAGGTGCTTTCGGGAATTTCTCCCTTCAAAGATGCAAGTGAATGGCTCATTTTTCAAAGAATCATAGCTGGAGATATCAGATTTCCAGACTACTTTGCTGAAGCTAAAGACCTTATTGATAAGTTATTAGTAAGTTAAAAGCACTTGCAGGTTAGATTTAGTTTAGTTTGAGTTGTTAAGACACTTTTATGTTTGTCCGAAATACTACTTGTCTTCTCTATCTTTTGTTCTTTTTGGATCTTAACAAATTCATATTGAGCTTTGCTTTGCCCGCCCTCTCTCTCTCTCTCTCTCTCTCTCTCTCTCTCACACACACACATGTGCGCACACATATCTCTAGATGCCATATTTGTTCAATGTATTGTTTGCAATTTAGACTTAAAGAGTAGTTGCAGAAGTTCCTTTCCATCTTTAGTTTTATTGCAATTCAGACTTGAAGGATGAGCAACATTGCTTGGAATTTTTTGTTTTCTTATTTACCGATTAGTGGTGGGCTCATATCCCTTGAGCCTCAATTTAAACCCATCCTTAGTTTTTGCCAGACCCATGTTTTTACACTAGAGACTCAAAATCTAAGCCCATCTCATGCAAAACTTGTGGTAAGTTGGGTTGGGCTCAAGGGGCTGTAAATGTGTTAGGTTCAGATTAGATCTTTGGGACAAAAAAAACTTTAAATTAATTTCTTCGGGACAAAAAAAAACTTTAATTTACTTCTACCTATATAGAAATTTGTACAATTCAAGAGACATAGGAGTTTTTGTTTTCTTGAAGATGCATTTCTATTTTCCTTTTCAATGAAGAGATGCATTTCTGCATTAGATTTGTAGATTATCTCCATAATAGATAGATAAGCACTGATTCATGTCCTGAATTGTGGGTTATATATCTGCCATTATTTGCAATAATGTCTCTGAGCTTTGAATCGCAAAGAGCTAGACAGACCAAGTATGTTCCAAATGCATGCTACGTGATGTGAGCAATGGACCTACAGTCCTAACTTTGTTGGAGCTGCATCCCAAGGATCAAACATGTCGAGCGGCATGCTTGCTTCTGCAACCCCCAGCACCAGAAACATATACATGGTGAGTGCCTTTATCCCCTTGTCAAGAAACACAAGGTAAGATTAGGTGTATGAACATATTCTTGTTTATCATACAATATATTGTATAGATTCAATAAAATGTATATATGTTCTGTTTGCAGCCTGATCTTGCTGCAAAAATAACTGGAATGCTTTTGGAGATGGATAACTCAGAACTGCTTCTTTTGTTGGAGTCACCTGAGTCATTGGCTGACAAGGTAGAAGAAGCAGTGCAAGTGCTAAAACTCTCCAAGACCAGAGTTTCTAGACAGGATTCTATTCATCCAAATTATTTATCGGCTGAGGTTGCAGTCAACTAAATATACGTATACCTTATCTGAGGTTGTGCTCCAAGAAGCAGTGCTAGGATCCACCCAATTGTTTTTGATCTGGAACATCAATTAATGTCTTGTTTTGTGAAGTGGTTGTTAACTTGTTATTAGTGGTATGATGTTTAACTTGCTATATCAGATGTCTAAATGATGTTTTTGAGTGATTCAAAGCGCCTTGTAGTGAGATCTGAACAAGTTATTCCATGTTCTTGTTGATCCTTCCTCCACAGGTTATTGAATGAGTTATTATTTGGATAGTTATAGTTAAACAAGTTATTGAACTTGTTACTTGGACGGATTATAGTTGAATAGGTTATTCAACCTATTATTTGGACAGGTTATGTCTTAATGAGACAAAATGTCCAAAAACATGGATTTGGGCCAAAGGGTAAAATTGAAAAGAGATGAAAAAAAATAACAATTTACCCAGAAAAGTGGGTGTTGCGAAAGAACACGGGAAAATAAAGAACTTCATTTACCTGGATAAATCAAACGCACTTACCCAGGTAAGTGTTTCCCACCATTTCTAAAAAAAGAACATGGTCTCAATGTTAAATCTCTTTCTCTCTCTATTTTCTCCCATCTTCTTTCTTCACCCTCCTCCCCCTTTCACGGCAATTCATCGCATTGTGCCGTTTTCGTTCTTCGCATTGTATCCATCAAAGGTTGCCATTTTCGTTCTTCGTATTGTACCCACAACTTCATCAGTTCTTTGGTGTCCATCAAAGGTTGTCGTTTTTGTTCGCGTTGTGCTCACCGCTAACAGATGGTTTGTTTGATTCATCAGTTCTCTGGTGTCCATCAACGATTGTTGTTGCCGTTCATTATTCACGCTTATTGGGACTGTGTGCTTGTTTTTTCTAGCATATATTCAATAAAATAATATATTTAAAAAAAAATTAAAAATAATATCAATAAAACGCAAAAATACTATTCATCTCCTTCTTCTTGTCATTTATTCATCGTAGCCGCTGCCCGCCGCCGCCTACCACCACCCGCTACCGCTGTCGCCTCCGCCTCCAGCAACGTTGCCGGAGGTGGCCGGATGCAAAGATAGCGGCGTTGGACAGAAAAACCACCAGCGCCGCCGCCGCCACCTCTGCCTCCGGCCACCTTCAGCAACGTTGCCGAAGGCAAAGGCAAAGGCAAAGGCGGGCGGCAGCGGACGGTGGTGGTGAGCGGTGGCGGGCGATAACGGACGGGTGCTCTGATGAATAAATGGCAGAAAGAAGAAGATGAACATTGTTTTTGTTTTTTATTAATATTATTTTTAAAAAAATTAACCTATTTTTAAAATTTTTTAAATAATTTATTGATATTAAACCCCAAAATTACATGCTATTAGCCCTAAAAAAACCCAGACAGGACAGTCCACAGTAACACTACACTCACGCTATCAACTGAGATTTGAGACGGCGAAATTATGGTGGTCGGAATTGCCGACTATGCCAATTTTTCTTACTGCAAATTCTGACAAATAGTATCGTTTTATACGACACGTGTCATGAATTTATTAGTAACCGACATTTGCCTCAGTTGGCTAAAAAGTAAAACTCTCTCTGTACTCGAGTGCATAGTAAAAGTACGGATATAATAACAACATCTCGAGGATGATTCTTTTTTTATGGCTTAACTTTACTCACAGGACATACAAATATTCCCCAAATTTTCACTGTATTTACTATTTTATACTCATCGACGATTCACCGATGGATCCGAGCCATTGAAACCGAGTTTATACATTTTTTGGTTTCTATGAGATAAGGGCAACTTTTTGCCTTGAATATTAATGTTTATCGTCTTCCTCTGCCTTCTTTGTATTCATGCAAGCCATTTCAACGGGTCAACAAGTCCCGATAGTCCATTCCACGTGCCGGAGGGTCCAGAAGTTATATCATAGGCTTTGCAAATCCAGCACCTAGGACCCTCCAGAAGTTCTCTCTGGGTTTCGAGAAAGAGATGATTTTAGATACCCAAATAAAACACTCCCCGTAGCCGTAAGAAAATAGTGGGAGAGAGAGGCAAAGAGATGATTTCAGATCCGTGTATCCTTTTTCTGTTGTTCACGAACTAAGGCACCAAGGGATAAAAGATGAACGAAAATAGCACAATAAAAATCTTACGAGAAAAAGAGGTGGGGAAAAGGAAAAGCTTAGAAAAAGCTCAAAACACCCATAAGAAATCCTTCAAGAATGGACCGGATCTCGTTGAATAAAGAACACCCAGGGAGATTTGGCCTGACCCCTTGACCACGCGACACGTGGAAGCAATCGAGAAGTGACCTGGCAGAAGCGTCAGCTCGGCATGGTAGCGGGTCCACAACTTGAGTTCCGAGAAAAGGAATCCCGAGCTCCCCCAAGAAAGGAACCAACGACCCGAGCTCCCCAAGGAAGAACCCGAGCTCTCCCTTGGAGGTCCTGAGGCTTACAAGGAGCGCAAAGGGCAAAAACCCGAGCTGACCCACCCCGGGGGCAGTTTGGGCCACACTTCTATCCAAACTCAAGACTTCACCTCGCACACCACTTCGGCTCCAAGTCGCCTGACTGAACAACCGTACCTGACACCCAGGAAGCCCGTACATGGAGGCGGCGTGCCTGACTGATTAGAGGTCCAACACATGACAGCCGCCCTCCAACGGCCACTTGCCACCGCCATCTCAGACGTGGTAGAGACGGCCCTGACGAGGATAGTGGCGGTTATGACACCCGAACTGGCAACTGGCAGAGGTTATGACACCCGAACAGGCGTCTGGCAGAAATGATGACACCCGATCTGGCGGAGGTGATGATGCCCGATCTAGTAGAGGTATGGGAGTGAGTGTACCAGGGTGATTATAAAAGGCCCCCATCCCCCAAAGAAGGAGGTATGTGATATTTTGTGCTTTCTGGTCTTGAAATCTCTCATTTTCCCTTGCCTTCTCTAGAGCACTGACTTGAGCTTCGGATGTTCCAACCGGGTTCCTCCCCGGAAGTCTCCAATTTCTTCCTTGTTTCAGGCATCTTCGGCTCTGTCAAAGGCAAGGTGACTGGCAGCTAGGACCGACAGGATTGCGCATCATCATTTGGCACCGTCTGTGGGAATACTTCAAAAAGCCTCCCCTAACCTTTAACTCTCTCTCTCTCTCTCTGAAACCTTAGCTTCCATGGCTTCTTCCAGCAGCAACAGGCACAACGCCGACTTGAATGTTGTAGGGGAACACCCTCAGCCCGCCACTATATGTATCGGATAGTTCACCGTCCCCCTCTCGGCGGACGGAATCCATAGCCTCAATTCACCGAGTGCGGTGGCACCTGCGAATGTTCCTCTTCCCCCCCCCTATCGAGACAACTTTCGCCGAACCAACCGTTGTCCCTCTGGCGACTAGCCAGAACCAGCTTGATGACTTGATGCAGTGCATGTGGGCAATGCAAGCACAAATGCAGCAGTTCCAGCAACATCAGCTCCATCAGCAGCAAGTACTGCACCACATTTCTCAGTGTCACTATCAACAGCAGTTCCCCCAACTGCCTCTGAACCAACCACAGCTCCCACCTCGGCACCCTGCTCTGAAGCCGGTCAAGCCCTCCCCTCAGGGTGGGCGCCTTCACCGAGGGGAAGCCTCCCAACTTCAGAACCCCTCTAGGAGCCAGGCCTCATCCCCGGGCAGGAGGGAAAGACTAATTACCCCCGCAACACAGCTCGCCGGCGGATCAGAAACCTCCTTGCCGAAGTCAGCACCTCGGCACTCTAAGTTCGAGCTCCCGCTCGCAGAGAACCAATTTGGCGTCCTCGCAGTGGACTAACAACAGTCCGGGCCGAGCGAGATCGGAAACACCGAGGCAAGCAGCGCCAATACCAGGCATTCTAAGCAGCAACAAAGACGTCGGCGAAGTCGCCGAACTACCACCCGCATCTTGCCCGAGCTCCGAGGTAAAGAAGAAACAACCTCGGACGAGGTGAAAGTTGCCCCTATTCTTTTAGTCCCTTCCCCCCGGTCATCGGAACTCCTTGCGGTTCCCATGCCCAAAGATTTCAAACTCTCTCCCCGAGACAAGTATGATGGGTCCTTTTCCTGCATGTGTGTGGTCTTCACTACCACCTTCAGGGGAGTGGCCCGCACCTAGTACAGGAACCTGGCCCCCGGGTCAATAAGAAGCTGGACCCAGTTCGTGCAAGTCTTCACCGTGTACTTCATTACTAGCAAGCGGTGCCCCTGCACCGAGGAGAGCCTCATCGGAATAGTCCAGAGGGAAGGAGAGTCCATCCGGGGCTATATCAAACGGTTCAATGATGCGTGCTTGCAGATACCACGGTTAGACCCCGCAGTACAGCTCGCGGCAGCCAAGAGAGGTGTGACACATAAGGAGTTCAGGTGGCACATGGTAGTCCCGCGACCAGGGCTGAATTCCTCAAGCTCGCTGACAAATTTATAAGAACAGGGGAGGAGATCAACCAAAGGACTGAAAGCGGGATCGAAAAAATGAAGAGGGAAGGCGAGCCCTCCAACCTAGATGACAAGAAAAGGAAAGACCCCCCTCGGGAGACGAAGCCAAGCCAGTCGTTCCGAGCTCCCTTAGCAGGTCGGACGGACTACACGCCCTTAAACGCGAAGCGGGCCGAGATCGTACGTGAAATGGCCACCTCGTCTGAAGGGAAACCCAAAGGAGAGGAATAAAAACTTGTACTGCAGTTTCCATAGAGACCACGGTCATAGCACCGAATATTGTAATAATCTCCGCGACGAGATAGAAGAACTTATCCGTTGCGGGTACCTAAGGAATTTTGTACAGCATAATAAYAATAATAATAGTAATAAGATAGGTCGGCAGGGAGAGCACAGCAGAGATGCTCCCGAGTTCAGCAGCCGACCAGCTGAACCGCAGAAGCAGCCCCCGGAAGAAAGACCAGTTCGGGGAACAATCCACGTGATCGTTGGAGGATCGATCATAGCGGGATGCACCTCAGCAGCAGCTCGGGCATCAACCTGGGAGGCCGCGAGAGAAGAACAAAATCCCCCAAAGCGGCCTAGGACGGAAGACCCCATATTCTTCACCGAAGACGATGTGTGCGGGGTCCACTACCCCCATGACGATGCACTTGCCATAAAGGTAAAGATCAACGACTTCGAAGTCTGACGCGTACTCGTTGACTCCGGCAGTTCGGCAGACATCTTTTTTAAAGCGGCCTTCAACAAACTCCAGTTCCGAGAGAGTGACTTGAAGCCCGCGAACACCCCACTAGTCGGCTTCAACGGAGAAGAGGTCAGACCCTTAGGAAAGGTCACAGTACCTGTGGAAGTCGGCACGTGGCCCAGCACGGTAAGACTCAGTCACGATTTCTTGGTGGTCGCAACCCCCTCCCCCTACAATGCCATAGTAGGTCGGTTGATCACCCACGCTTTAAAAGTCGTGGTGTCCACTTACTATTTGGCCATGAAGTTCCCAACGGACTTCGGCATTGGGGTAGTGCGGGGCGACCAACTCGAGTCCCGCAAGTGCTACGTTGCCGCCCTCAAGGGAAAGGCAAAGGTAACCGGCGACCCCGAACTGGAGTGACCGGTGGAACAGAATGAAGAGCGAGCTGCACCAATGGAGGAAACTGTTCCCATTTGTATCTCGGAGCATCCCTGGAAGAACCCTTGAGGTCCGAACTGGTAAGTTTCTTACTCCAAAATTTAGACGTTTTTGCATGGTCCACGGCAGAGATGCTCGGTATAAACCCTGACCTTATAACTCACAAGTTGAATACTGACCCTATAGTTAGGCCCATTAGACAGAAGAAACGCAACTTAGCCCCAGAACGCTGGAGGGCAGTCGATGAGGAGGTTGAGAAGCTCCTCGCAACAGACTTCATAAGGGAAGTTCACAACTCAAGATGGGTAGCCAACCCCGTTCTGGTAAAAAAAGCAAACGGCAAGTGGCGCATGTGCGTCAACTACACCGACCTGAACCGAGCTTGCCCAAAAGATTGCTTCCCCCTCCCCAGGATCGACCGCCTAGTGGACGCGACCTCGGGACACGAGTTGCAAAGCTTCCTGGATGCCTACTCGGGCTACAACCAAATCAGGATGGACCCGTCCGATGAGGAAAAAACCGCCTTCATAACCGAGTTCGGCCTGTACTGCTACAAGGTTGTGCCCTTCGGACCGAAAAATGCTGGGGCAACCTTTCAAAGGCTTGTGAATAAGCTGTTTCAACCCTTAATTGGCACAAAGATAGAATGTTATGTAGACGACATGGTCGTCAAGACAGTTTTCGCAGGAATTAATACAAGACTTGCATTATGTCTTTCAAATTCTGCGTCAATTTAGCATGAAACTAAACCCAAACAAGTGTGTCTTCGGTGTCACCTCGGGTAAGTTCCTAGGGTACATCGTCAACCCGCGTGGTATTGAGGCCAACCCGGACAAAATAAAAGCCATCCTAGATATGAGACCACCCCGAAAAGTGAAAGAGATTCAGAGGCTAAACGGCAGAATAGCCGCTCTGAGTCGTTTCATGTCCAAGTCAGCAGTCGTTTCATGTCCAAGGCAGTAAAAGGCAAAGGGTTCGAGTGGAACCCGAAATGCCAGCTCGCATTTGATGAGCTCAAAAAATACCTTGCCAGTATCCCAGTGTTCACCTGACCCAAAGAGGGCGATGTTTTAGAACTGTACCTCTCGGCAAGCGACGAAGTGGTCAGTTCGTTACTGGTAAAGGAAGCAAATCGGGTCCAACGACCCATCTACTATGTTAGTAAAATATTGCAGGGAGCAGAAACATGATATCCGGAGATAGAAAAGCTAGCCTATGTGCTGGTCATTGCGGCCCGCAAACTCCGTCCGTATTTCCAAGCCCATACCATCATCGTCCTCACCGACAAACCCTTGAGGCAAGAATTACTCAGGCCCGAGGTCTATGGTCGATTGACGAAGTGGGCCATTGAACTCAGTGAGTACGACCTCCAGTACAAGCCACGAACCACTATCAAAGCTCAAGACTTGGCGGATTTTGTTGCAGAATGCACATTTAGCTCCGAGGTCCTCAGCTCGGTTGAGCACGAGGCTCCCAATTCGGGTGAGCTCGGCGCTCCCAGGTCGGTTGAGTCCGAGCCCTGTGAGGCCGCACCTTGTTCGGTATCTCTCCTGGTTAGCCCAAGCGCGAACTGGGATGAAGAGCCCTGGATCCTTCATGTAGATGGCTCCTCAAATCAGCAGGGCAGTAGAGCCGGTGTAGTTCTCCACGGTTCGAGTGGCAGGAAACTGGAGTACGCGCTTTGCTTCGAGTTCGCGGCATCCAACAATGAGGCAGAATACGAGGCGTTGATAGCCGGGCTAGCCCTGGCACAAGAGTAAAGGCAAAACACATAGTTATCTACAAAGATTCCCAGCTCGTGGTAAACCAAGTTACAGGGGAATACGAAAACCGCGAGCCAACTATGATCGCTTACTTGGCAAAGGTAAAAGAGGATCTGCTTAGTTTCCAGTGACACTTCATCAAGCAAATCCCGAGGTCAGAAAACGCTGAGGCCGACGCCCTGTCCCGGCTAGCCAGCACCAGTGACAACACCATGAGATTTGTGTACATAGAGGACTTACCTCGGCCTAGTATTCTCCGAGAGGCAGAGGAGGTCGCTCCTGTCGCCCAAGCAGAACCGAGCTGGATTGATCCACTTGCGAGCTTCCTGCTACATGGAACCCTCCCCGTAGACCGCAACACCGCCAGGAGGGTAGAGCGCCGGGCAGCCAAGTACGTCATGATAGATGGACGACTGTACCGAAGATCCTACACGCTCCCCTACCTACGCTGCTTGCGACCTCCCGAAGCCGAGCTCGTACTCCACGACATTCATGAAGGCTTATGTGGCGGACACCTGGGGGCCAGGGCCCTCGCTCAGAAAGCACTACGACAGGGGTACTATTGGCCAACAATGAAAGCAGACGCCGTCGGGCTAGTCAGGAAGTGCGAGAAGTGCCAAAAGCACGCCAATATTCACCACCAGCCCGCCGCCGACCTCAAGTACCTCACCAGCCCGTGGCCCTTCGCGCAATGGGGTATCGACCTACTCGGGCCATTCTCGCTAGCAACAAGAGGAAGGAAGTTCCTAGTAGTGGCAGTAGACTACTTCACCAAGTGGGTTGAAGCTGAAACTCTCGTAACCATCACAGCACGAAACGTCCAGAACTTCTTCTGGAAGAACATAGTGTGCTGCTTCTGGCTACATCAGGTGCTGATCATCGACAATGGCAAGCAGTTCGAGGACATCAAATTCCAAGGGTGGTGCCAGGACATGGGGATCCGGAAAAACTTCACGTCGGTTGTGCACTCACAAGCAAACGGTCAAGCAGAAGTCCCGAACAGAGCTATCCTCCGCGGACTAAAGGCCAGGCTAGACCGAGCTAAAGGGTTTTGGGTAGACGAGCGGCCCAGCATCCAATGGGCATACCGAACTACAGAGAAGACCGCCACCGGAGAAACTCCCTTCAACCTCACCTATGGCACGGAGGCAGTCATCCCAGCCGAAATTGAAATCCCCTCACTTCAGTTGGAAGCATACAACGACAATACTAATAACAACGAGCTACGTACCAACCTCAACCTACTTGGCGAGGTAAGGGACCTCGCATACATCAGGACCGCGGCGTAGCAGCAAAGGGTAGCTCCGTACAACAACGCCAGAGTTAAGAGACGAAACTTCCGCGTCGATGACTTGGTCTCCGGAAGGTCATGGTACCCGAGCTCGGCGTTGGAAAACTCGGGCCGAATTGGGAAGGATCCTACCAAGTAAAGAGAACACTCGGAGGAGCATACGAGCTCGAGACCCTGGAGGGTAAACAAATACCCCGAGCTTGGAACATCGTCAACCTAAGGCGATATTACCTATAAGCTACCAAACTGGGCAAACTGTGAGCCGCTCCCAGAGCCTAAGGGTCAGAACACTGAGGTAACAAAGACCTCGACACTACAAGACTCAGTCGCCTCTTCGGCAAGGGTAAAAAACCTAGAAAAATATCCCAAGGGCTAAAGCGCCAAGCTGAGGATGATCTCGAGGCCTCATCAACAAAAACTAAGTGTTAATACCAAGCGAACAGGTAGCACGGGTATGAAACCCAGGGTGTATAGCTCGCTCCAAGCCAGGCCTACTGAACTAATATTTCCTTTACCCAGGCAGAGTACAGATCGAGCATATAGCCTTACTATGTCCATGCAGCTCGGAAATATAGTCACTGCAGCAAAAGGAGAATATTTGCACAACACTTGAACAGAAAAAGTACTTCATTGCTAAATGTTTGCTTTACAGTGTTCAAAAAAAAAAAAAAACAAAAACAAAACAACAAAAAACAACGGCAACGAGCTCACAGGCCCGGAGGTACCTCTTCCTCGCCTTCAGAAGGGACTTCGACAATACCAAGAGGTTCCGCTTCGTCTTCAGAATCCGCGTCATCATCAGCAACATCAGCCATTTCTGGAGTGATGCGCGAAGTGCTTATGTCACTAATGTCGAGCTCGGGGTACGTGTTCCTTATCTTCCATCGGCTCAACTTGAAACCCCTTCTGTACGAGCCCATCATCATGTCGTCAAAGTGCGGCGAAGCGATATAATCATTAACAGCCTTCACCTTTGCCTTCTCGACGGCCTGAGTGAAGATCTCTGTCTTCTCCCTAATATCATCCTGAAGGTACTCGACTTGATCCTCCAGGTCTAGCTTCAGGTCCGCCATGTGTCTCACCACCATTCCTAAGGCCTCATTGTTCCTCCAAGACCTCGTTAGCTCGGCTCGCGCAGCACGGGGAGCCACTTCGGCAGCTTGTGCTCGCTTCAAGCCCCTCTCCGCCTGGATTGCCAAAGCGTTGATAGAGGAGTTCACCTGCTAGAACGAGAAAAAAAAAACACTACTCCGACTTACCACCATGGCGTGAGATGCAGCACGAGCGCCTATGAGATTTGTAGGAAGATCGGCCCATGCCGCGACCTCCTCAGGGCAAGTAGCCTTCTTACTTTTTCGAAGAGTGTTGCTCGGCGTTAGCACGCTCCCAACCTCATCCTGACTTCCCGAGCCTGAAGGCACAGCTCGGGTATAAGTTGTTTTGGCATAGGGGACCCCTGCCG
>NW_010729118.1:4192084-4264061 GCF_000365185.1 Nelumbo nucifera | reverse complement strand
GAATAAAAACAAAGCAAAAGCAAGCCTCTGAAGCAAAAAACCTACCCGAACTCAGACCGGCTTGGATAAGCTTGGCCTTCGTCAGGTAGACTTCGCATTTGAGTCCAAGCCGAACCCAGTCCTGGAGGCCCTTCTCCGTTTCTTCATCCAATGTGGCACCGGGGTCAGGAACAGCCAATCCCCACTCGGTAGGAAACGTCCATCCCATGGCACTTTGAACCACGAAGTAGTCCCACTTCCATGTCGGGACCTTATTTGGAAGATCATGCAAGAGCTTGAACCTCGGACGAGGTGACAAGTAGTAGGCCCGCCTACGCCCGAGCAGGGGACCCGCTTGTTTCTTGAGCATAAGAATGGCGGAAAAGATTTCCAGGTCCAAGGGAAGGCAGTGTTCGCAACAAAGGGAGATGGTCCCAACAAGGTTACGAATGGAGTTCGGGTGGAGCTAACCAACAGTAACGCCGAAGTGATTCATGACCTCGACGATGAGAGCGTGGAAAGGCGCAGCCCGGCAAGAAGCTGCTCCCAGAATATCACGATCTCGTCCGGACCGTGCTCCCAAGGGAAGTCACCCGAGGGTAAAATGTAAGTATACTCCCCGGGCAGGTTGTACTGAGCGACCAGGGACCAAAGTCTCTCGGGCGTCATAGTGGAAGGCCCGAACTTATCTGGCACCCGACCTCGACGGGAGGTGGATGCCAAGCTTCCCGAGGTAACTCGGCCTACGGGCTCGAACTTGAGCTTTTCCTCGAGCTCTACTTTGGGCCCCACCTCGGACTCACTAAGGTTGTCAGGGGCAGCAGCTCGATTTGTAGAACCAGCATCTGACCCCCCCATAAGACTATCTAAGCTACCCAAGCTAGACATTGAATCAAAAAGAGGGCCGAGGACTCACCGGGAAAAGCTACCGGACTACGAAAAATGATGCGAGATGACAGCCTTGGACCGAGCTCAAGAAACGGATGCTGAAGAATGGCGAAGGAAAGTGACCAGGGGCCCCCCACTATTTATAGCCATTGTACTCGCGCATCAACGGCCAAGATCAAAACCATCCAACGACACCCCGCAAAACTGGCTACGCGCCCCCCGAGGAAGAAGTCAGTTTAGCGCGCGTTTTCGACGTTCAAAAATTTAAAATCGTTTGGCACCCGCGCGTGAGCTGTGCGCAACTCGGGATTGGCCCCTAGTCGAACCAAGCCGACCCTGATCGGGCCAAAGACACAAGCAGGTCAGATCGGAGAAAGCTCCAAACCAAGGCCAAAGCGTTAGGAGGCAAATCCACCCATCATCCCGTGAACTCCCCACGCCGGGTCAAGACCCCGGGCACGGGGAGTGGGGGGCAATTGATGGAGGGAGATTTGGCCCAACCCCTTGGCCACGCGACACGTGGAAGCAACCGAGAAGTGACCTGGCAGAAGCGCCAGCTCGGCATGGTAGCGGGCCCACAACCCGAGCTCCGAGAAAATGAGTCCCGAGCTCTCCCTTGAAGGTCCTGAGGCTTACAAGGAGCACAAAGGGCAAAAACCCGAGCTGACCCACCCCGGGGGCAGTTCGAGCCACACTTCTATTCGAACTCAAGACTTCACCTCGCACACCACTTCGGCTCCAAGTCGCTTGACTGAACAACCGTACCTGACGCCCAGGAAGCCCGTACACGGAGGCGGGGCGCCTGACTGATTAAAGGTCCGACACATGACAGCCGCCCTCCAACGGCCACCTGCCACCACCATCTCAGACGTGGTAGATACGGCCCTGACGAGGACAGTGGCGATTATGACACCCGAACTGGCAACTGGCAGAGACCATGACACCTGAACTGGCAACTTGCAGAAGTTATGACACCCGAATTGGCGTCTGACAGAAATGATGACACCCGATCTGGCGGAGGTGATGATGCCCGATCTGGCAGAGATATGGGAGTGAGTGTACCAGGGTGATTATAAAAGGCCCCCTTCCCCCAAAGAAGGAGGTATGTGATATTGTATGCTTTCTGGTCTTGAAATTTGTCATTTTCCCTTGCCTTCTCTAGAGCAGTGACTTGAGCTTCAGAGTGTTCCAACCGGGTTCCTCCCCGGAAGTCTCCAATTTCTTCCTTGTTTTAGGCATTTTCGGCTCTGTCAAATGCAAGGTGACCGGCAGCTAGGACCAACCGGATTGCACATCATCACCCATTAATCCACAAATGTCTAAGAACAGTAGCCACATCTCCGAAACCTTTGAATCTCCATCTTATAGCTTAAGCATACCAAGTTTTTCGCAAAAGAACAGAAGAACAGAAAACAAGAGATCCATCTTTTATATCTTTTTCCTTACTTCAGATCTTCTACACGAGTTCATCGAGAAAATATTTCAAAAACAAACATCATTCAATTCATCGCTCAAAACCCACCAACTTGAATTCAAACTTTCTCTGAACCATAGTCAGCAAACAGGAAAAAGAAAGATTGCGAAAAAACAGAAAAGAAGAGATGGAACAACCTTTAAACCGAGGACCCATTAACAAAAAAACGGGATGATTAGCATCCAGAAACAGAGACAGGTCTTTCAAGCTCAAGAAGGCAAAGCCGAAGCTTTCGCACAAACAAAATGGCGTTCCAATGCGTTACACGATGGCCTTTCTGTCTTTTTCCTCCCCCTTTCACAGATATACAATTCTCTACAGCCCCACCCCTCTAGGCTTTCTCTAAGGCCTTTCTGTGTATCATTAGATGATCGACGGCATAAATGAACCGTTTCACATGAGCCGTTGGATGTTCACCAAAACCTCCGACAATTATAACGTACGTATTGGCTACGTTAGAATGGTCAGGAGAGGTGTTGGGCAGAAGCGGGGTTTTGTCAGAGGCGGCAGCACTTATACAAGAAGAAGTTGAATAGTAATTTTACCCTTATTAAATATTAGTTTTAAAGATTAACTTATTTTGATATTTTATTAAAATTTTATTTTTATTGATATTAAAGTTCAAAAGTTGCTTTTAATATTATTATTTATATTTTATTAAAACATTTCTTTCAAATTATTTATGAAGGTAAGAACTTCACAACACACTGCCCACCAGCCACGTCTCTTGAAGATTGCCGTTTTCGTGACTCCCAACCTACCCATCTCAATCCCACCTCTCTTGAAGATTGATCTCCACTTTCGCCCAGCGTACAATGAACGTCAGAGCGAAAAGGATCATGATTCAGAAGGGGAGTAGCGATTACGGTAAACAAGATATGGGGTGCGATAGAGGGGGGAGAGCCTGAGATTGAGAGAGAGATGAGCCACGTGTAAAACGTAAGGTGGGGTTCTTCACCCATTTCACCTTATAAAAACAACAAATGAAAACATCGTATTCGTCAAAAATAAGAAAAGTAACCAAAAACTGAGAAAAATCAAGCACAACAAATACAAAACATGGAATGATATTGAAGACCGTATTAAACAGTTAATATTGATCTTTTTTTTTTCCATTTTCTCTTAACAAACTTAAAACGAGAAATTAGATTAAATGGAAATCATAAAAAATAGGCATTTTTCATAAAACCAGAAAGCCCACAACCGTGGAGAATTACAGGATTTGCAAGCCATTTTTCATTTATTCTTCCCTCGAATTTAATTGATTTTTTCTATTACTAAGAAATTTCAAAAAATCTTTAAACTCATATAAAAAATAAAGAGAAAGACAAACAAACAAACAAAAGAAAGCATTGCCTATTTGTTCTTTGCTAACCCAAGGAAAACAGTGATCATGTCCTGCAACAGATAGAGGAAAACATTGTCGTTCCCTTTCATTGAAGATTGATATTGATTTGTAGCCCTTAAAATAACTAAAACTCTTCTAACAAAACTTGAGCAAGGAAAATCCAAACCTGAAAAAAGCAACGTCAGTTAGAACCCTACAAAAATCAACAGAAACTATTGAGTAGAGAAAATGAAATGCGATACTGTTGAGTAGAGAAATCGAGAGAGAGAGAAAGAGACAATGATCTTGAGAATGCCCACTATAGATAGTTCTTAGCAAAACACAAACTCAAATAAAATCCGAACCTGCAAAAGAAATTCTAGAAAAATCAGCAAAAAAAAGGACAAAAAATGAGAGAACCATAGCTGCAACTAAAACGGACGACGGTTGCTATCATAGATCTGTAACAACTACCGATAAAAGCACAACTGAAACGGAACCATAAAAGCACACCCAACCACAACTGTAGCGACCATCGACTGCATACCCATCTCTCCTAGGTAGAAAGAACAAGATTTCAGAAATAATAAAAAAATTAAAAAAGAAGCCACCAAACAAGACAATGGGCAGCTGAGAAAACCCAAATGTTGTCCCACCCACCCAGCTGTTCAAAGGAACACAACCACTGTCATTGATAACCCTCGCACAAAGCAGAACAACAAAACATTAATAAACCTTAAAATTGCAGGGGATTCAAAACCAAACCCTAACGCTACGTTTGGTTCGAAGGAAAAAGTACGGAAAAGAAAGAAAATCTTTACAAACTTTATATGGATTTTCTAATCTTTCCCTAACTTTTTCTTCAAACCAAGCATAACCTAAAGATTATAGTATATAAGGGCAATTTTTAGGATTTAATATTAATAAAAATAATATATTTAAAAATTTTCAAAAATAAATTAAATTTTTAAAAATAATATTAATAAAGGGTAAAAATACTGTTTATGCACTAGAATCGCCGCCCGCCGCCGCCTTCGCCCACCTCTGCCTCCGCCTCCGGCAACGTTGCCGAAGGTGGCCAGAGGCAAAGGTGACAGCAGCGGCGCTGGTGATCATTCCTCTACTCGCCATCACTACCATCTCTCTCTCCACTCATTTTCAGTAGCGTTGCTAGAGGCGGAGGCGAAGGTAGACGGAGGTGGCGGCGTTACTAGAGGCGGAGGCAAAGCTTAATGGCTTCTAACTTGGCAAGGTGGTCCCCATATAGATATCTATAAACCATGTTTTGTGAAGCCAAATCTACTCTCAATATAGTTCCATTCTGCCTTCTTATAGTTCCATTTTGTCTTCTTATACTATTATTTTTACAATAATTCATCTGAAGGGTTATGCTAAACCAACTCAGCTGAAATTTTAGCTACTATACATTAAATCGATTACTTATACTTCAATAGTTCAAATATCTTACCAAGAAAGTTCAATTGTTGATTATTTTATTTTAATTTCTTACATTTCCCTTATTTTATTTGAATATAAGGGATTTATTCTACTTTTTCTAAATTTTTCACAATTAATGCGGAGAGGGATGAGAAAGAGGAGTTTTTCTTTGTGCTTCAAAAAAAGTTTGCTGGATTGGGAGATGGTTTTGTAATGCAGTTTATAAGAGGATGGGCAGGAGGAGAGAGATGAAAAGAGAGGGGGAGGGAGGTGGAGGTGGGGAAGGGTATATGGAGATGACAGACAAAAAGAAATGTGATTTTGTAATCTATACATTTTGTGATGGGGAAAAATGGATGGAAGGAAAGAGAGAGAGAGAGACTGAATACACCATGGTTTATGGTTTTTTGATTCAGGGGAATGACCGAATGACAAACAAAAAAATGAAACTTTTTCTTAAGTTTCATTAATCCTTCTATTGTTTATGTATCCTATGATGGGTATATATCCTAGGCTTAGACTAGTGATTTGGCGATTAGTTGGGGGCATTAGGCTTAAATATGTGCTCTTGCAGGTGTTAAAAGAGATCTATAACTATATACTTAAAGTGAGTTCATTAGTTTTTTAAGTACTGTAGACCGGTGATCGGATACAAATGGGGAAGTAACAACTTAGTTATGTGTCGAATCTCACAGTTACAGCATTTCAGTCCATCCCCATGCCTATTTACTCAACCTTGTATTGGCGATTTAGCCGATAATTAATAACCATTTATACTTCTAGTTTTTTTAGTTTTTATTTTTGTTTTAAAATTGTAAAAAATGTTTGTACATTTGACATGTTCATCTCCAACTTAGCATTTTAAGAGTTCTCTTTTGTATCCATTCTTTAACAAGTATGAATATATTGAGTTATTTATCCGAAAGAACATTAATGAGATAGCACAGGATTTTTAATTGAAAATTCAGTTCGGTATCTTGTTTTAGCTTGAAACCCAAGAAAGTAAATAATTTTTTAAATCCCCAAAAATTTCATAATTTGATCAATTTTTATGACCACATTTTAAATAAACAACCACTCCTTTAGTTATCACTTTTTATGATACCGATTGATTGTTTATCGGTATTATGTCTTTTCGACGTCGAAGTTGAAACTTGAAATCCCCCACATATAAAAAAAGGAAAAAAGAAATCTAATCTAACCTCCAATTGTCTTCTGACCTCACATTGATGGCTAGCAAAACATGTATACAAAGGAAATCTTTAGCATTCAACGGTATGCCTCCGGAGTGGATGACTGAATATTTTTTGGGCTAAAGGCCACGGTTGTAAATTTATGTCAAGTAATGAATGGCTATTTTGTGGAAAGAAATGTCTTCTATATCACATTAGTCATCACCTTCACCTTAGGATTGATATCATATGATTACATCTTTACTCATTTTAGGAAGGATGCAAATTAGGGGTGCAACTTGGGCGGGCCCAGCCTAGCCCAAACTGGCTCAGCCCAAAATTTTATATGGATTAGACTTGGATTTTCAGTTCTCGTACTGAGCTCGGCCCCATGAAGTCAGATTTTTTTTGGGCCAGGCCTAAGCATAGCCCTTAGGTAGTCCAAACCCAACCCGAGATCGGTCCAAATATACATATTCATACATCTATATGTTTTTGCATATAATATATACACGCATCAATTACAATTCAGGCTAGGCTTGGATTGAGAAGATCAGACTTAACCTTGGGCTCGGGCTCTAAGCCCAAATTTTAGGATTGAGCCCGGATTTACCATAAACCCGACTCAATCTGCCCTACATGCATCCCCAATGCAAATAACTTAGCATTTCACTTTGTGAATGGAGTTGTAATTGGATCAGATTCTTATAGGATCCATCTATATTTATCTGCATCCAATATGGATATCAAACCTTTAAATTCAAATTCAATCCGAGTCCCACATCGAATTTCAGATTGGATTTGGATTTAATCCATGTCCTTCTAATCGCATTTAAACTTTAAAATGACAAAAGAGCCAATTTCCTTCAATGTGCCATTTTTTTTTCTACCCAAGAACTCTACATATTTGTATTTGGGAAAATACAAAATTAGAAATGCGAATATGTATATTATATTTCTAAACATTATATTTCCACTGAAATTAAGGGAACGATGAGACACATAGACTTTCTAGGTTTGAGTTTTAAAAGGTTTTTAGCCTTTAGAGGTGATCATGTTAAACCCGACCCGGAACCAACCTAGAAATTCTGGGTCGGGCCTGGGCCTTGGGCTGCACAGGCCTGTACATTTTTGGGGCCAGACCTGGTCCCAATACTTAATGCCCGGTCCATAGATATGTATACATTTTTATATATGTTATTTATGGTATATTTTGTGTTTTATACATAAATATTATAATATAACACTATAATACATATGTATAAAATAAATTTGATGAATGATATAAAATATTATATTTATTATTTTATGGGTAAAAGTCATGAAAAGATTACTATTTCAAGGATTACTTTCCTTAGGCTGAGTTTGGAAGGAATACAAATGTAAAATATGTAGAATGCAAAATCTTATATTTTGTATTATTTTATATGTATTTACGCTGTACATATTTGCATTTGTACTACTTCCAAAGAGCCTTAATCTCATTCATTACTACTTTTACCAAAAAATTTTGATTAGTAATAATTCCTCAAAGAATGCATCAGTTGGTGGAAGACATTGATAGATTTCTTACGAAACAAAATGCAGATGCAATTATACAAATGTTAGTGAATAATGAAGGTCCTCCGCATGCATCAGACCTAGTAAAAGTGTAGAACTCAAAAGCTACAGAAGCGGGCAATACTACAGCCCCGGTTTAGGATGGATGAATTGAAAAGGTTTGGGCATCAACTTATACGACTATTGCTGGGTTTGCGGCTTTTACCATGAAAGCTGTGGCCTGTGATTGATAATCAAGCTTTTTAGTGTTGCAAATATGCAATGCCGTGTGCATCAACAATCTCACAATTTCAGATGATTAAAAAATTCCTCCAGTCAAGCAGCTGGTGCAGAGTTTAGGCACCATGGAAGGTTAAAAACTTGAAGTGCTGCGCTGCTTCCCCAAAGACGATGGGTCAACACAATCAACACAATCAGTGGGCCTCGGACAACTAAGTATCATATTAATCAACAATTATAACATCTAACACTTAAAATTACGAATCGTTTTAGCATATACCGAAAAATGCAAAAATTAAAAGACAAAACCTGGCACAAAATTACAAAAATTCCAAGGAGAATACAACCAATCACAGGGGAGTCCAGTGTGTTTGTTTCCCCTCTTTATGATCTTTCTTCCCTATTCCCGCCCTCAACCATTTGAAACTTACAGTAACTCTCCAATTAACAGTTTTCTTTTCCCTTTTTAACCCACAAAAGAAAAAAAAAAAAGTAAAATTACCAGGCTTTCTACAGTGAACTATCTCAGAATCCATGCAAGTCAAACAAAATCAAATTATTTTTAAAGCTCATCATGTGAGTCATCATCCCCTCCATCTGATGCACCACCAGGGGCTCCACCAGTTCTCTGGTAGACAGCCGCGATGATTGGGTTGCACACAGCCTCCACCTCTTTAAGCTTTTCATCATAATCCTCCTTCTCGGCGCTCTGATTGTCATCCAGCCACTCAAGGGCCTCCTTCACTGCTGTCTCGATCTTGTCCTTCTCCTCGGACTCCAGCTTGTCAGCGAGCTTGTCCTTGTCGCTGATCTGGTTCTTCAAGTTATATATGTAAGTCTCCAAGCTGTTACGGGCATCAATCTTCTCCTTCACCTTCTTGTCTTCCTCCGCGAATTCCTCTGCCTCTCGGACCATCCGTTCAATCTCTTCCTGGCTCAGCCTACCCTTGTCATTGGTGATGGTAATCTTCTCAGAGCGGCCTGTTCCCTTGTCTTCAGCCTTGACGTTTARGATACCATTGGCATCAACCTCAAATGTAACTTCAATCTGAGGAGTACCCCTGTTCAAGCAAGTAGATGGACTCTTTAATCATGTCGGTGCAATGCAATTGTAGAAAAAGGGAAATCCTTAACAAGAGACTTATGGGAGAACAAAAAAATAGAATAATAAACCAACCTTGGTGCAGGAGGAATGCCAGATAAATCAAACTTCCCTAGCATTCTGCAGTCCTTGGTAAGACTCCTTTCACCTTCAAAAACCTGAAAATAAATCAAATAATGCAAGTTATAACACAATATAACCGAATAGGTCRTGACTAARGACTAATAATGGTCAATTACTAGGCATATTTCCCAGCTGATGGAAAGATTTCACCATGAATATTTCGKTTACCTGAATAGAGACCGTGGTCTGTTGATCCTGATATGTAGTGAAAACTTGAGATTTCTTAGTTGGGATAACAGTGTTCCTGGGAATTAACTTTGTCATCACTCCACCCACAGTTTCAATACCAAGAGTAAGAGGAGCAACATCCAAGAGAAGAATATCTGCATCAAAGAGGCCGTAAAGCATTTCATAATTGACAAAGGGCAATGAATTGAAACATACCTTTATCCTACCAGTGACAAATTTGATAACTAATTTAAWGAAAATAAGACAAATATCCAAATGAAAAGCATGAACAGAGACAATACCTTTAGTCTCGTCACCACCCTCTCCACTCAAGATGCTTCCCTGTACGGCAGCACCATAGGCAACAGCTTCATCTGGGTTCACACCCTTRTTAGGCTCCTTACCATCGAAGTAATCCTTTAGAAGCTGCTGGACCTTAGGAATCCTGGTACTACCACCAACAAGAACAATTTCATCAATTTGGTGCTTCTCCAATCCAGCATCTTCCATTGCCTTCTTCACAGGGCCCATGGTCTTTCTGAAGAGATCATTGTTCAGTTCTTCAAACCGAGCTCGGGTCAAGGGTTCTGAGAAATCCAAGCCTTCATAGAGAGATTCAATCTCCACTCGGACCTGGTGCTGACTACTCAAAGCTCTCTTGGCACGTTCACACTCCCTCCTCAGCTTCCCAAGAGCCCTGTTGTCTTTGCTGATGTCTTTGTTATGCTTCTTCTTGATCAATTTGATGAAATATTCCATAATTCTCTGGTCAAAATCCTCACCTGAAGATGGTAAACCAAAAAAAAAGTTGATTATCACAATATATTGATATGCATGAAATAAATGGTGCTTAGTAATAAAATTAATTAACATAAAAAATAAAAATGAGTTTAGTATCAAAATTTTATTCAAAATATTTACGTTCTTTTTTCTTTGGAATGGATGTGCATGATACAATTTACATTGTYGACTGTTATCTTTCCTATATAGTCCYCCATCTATTAGGAAAAGATAACGTTTTAAATACTAAAACTGTTRGGGAATGCAAACTACTAGTACTACTACTGGGTATGAAGCAGCAGAGTTCTRACCTCCAAGGTGAGTGTCTCCATTTGTGGCGAGAACCTCAAAGACACCATTGTCAATTGTCAAAATACTGACATCAAATGTCCCACCACCAAGGTCAAACACAAGGATGTTCTTCTCTCCACCCTTCTTGTCCAAGCCATAGGCAATGGCTGCCGCGGTTGGTTCGTTGATTATTCTKGCAACATTGAGTCCAGCAATAATACCAGCATCCTTTGTAGCCTGCCTTTGGGCATCATTGAAGTATGCTGCAAAGTGCATAAAACCAYAAAAGAGTTCAAATTCCAAGAAGCATCAACTACACGTGTTTTCTTAATGGTGGAAGAATCCACAGCTAGAATAGAACYTTACCCGGAACGGTAACAACTGCATCCTTGATCTTCTTTCCAAGGAATGCTTCAGCTGTCTCCTTCATTTTAAYAAGAACCATAGCACTGATCTCCTCAGGACTGAAGACCTTCGTTTCCCCATCCTTGATCTTGACTTGTATGTAAGGTTTCCCATCCTTGTTCACAATCTTATATGGAACAAGCTTCATGTCCTTCTGAACCTCTTTGTCTTCAAACCTGCCAATAGATAGATTAGTGCCTCCAGAAGCATATTTTCCCACAAAATTGGAAAATTAAAGAATGAACTAGAGAAARAGATTTACTTTCTTCCAATGAGTCTTTTGACGTCAAAGATGGTCCTCTCGGCATTCACAGCCGCCTGATTCTTTGCTGCCTCACCGATCAATCTCTCACTGTCAGTGAACGCAACCCAAGATGGAGTGATACGGTTTCCTTGGTCATTGGCTATGATTTCCACATGACCATTCTTGTAGACACCAACACAAGAGTAGGTTGTACCAAGGTCTATCCCAATGACTGTTCCTAATTTGGTAGCTTCTTCTTTTGCTATAGCAAAGGCTGACAGGCATCCTGTAAATAAATTCTTTGGAACATTAATCCATGCTTTTAGAAATATAAATTGCAAAGTTCGGTCTGAACAAATCAAGAAAGTGAAACAAAATACAACCACCCAAAGTTCAGTTGTAACATGCAGGCTCAACTATAGAGGGAAGATAAAAGTAGAAGGTTAACAATTCTATTACATAAAAACAATATACATGGTATCACTTATAACAAGTTTGGCAAAAGGATAGAACCTTAAGCTGCTTAATTCATTCTTAACCAAGCAGACAAGGAATCACGAGATAAGACTTGAAAGCGAGGAAATATATAATCAAATCCTCTGGTCATGGTTTATTTGTGCCATGACTTTTGGAATTAGTCCAAAGCCTCGTGCATAGCACACTAGCTAGATCTGTAGATCCAGAAAACATCACTCCGACCAACCCGAAAGCCAAAGTAGGGGTTGCAAGATGTAATTTGGAGACAAAGTGTCCTAAAATGTCACAAGACCAATGCCGTGTTCCAAACACGGATGAAATAAAATGCTTCTAGTTTCATGGCGTTTCTTGGAGGAAATTAAATGTCCTATAATGCGCCAAGATTAAAGTTCTAATAGGTGCCACGTGAAAACAAAATAATGCTATTGTGGTTTTCCTAGTTATTTGAAGCAAAATTTCACCAACCAGAATGGATCGATGTAATGTTGGCAAGGAAATATCTGAAAGAACAACTCCTTTGCAACTTCCCATAACAACCCGGCAAAGAACCATTTTCCGATAATAATTAAGTAAACCAAAATATCATGCAAAAAGTGATAAGAAAATGATTCCTATTCCACATGACGCCCAAACAGGGCCAAAGTGATCAAAGTCTCTAGGAACTGTATCCTTTTCAATTCCTAAAGAGATCTGACTACTGTGGCAAAGAGACAAAGACAATTAGACAAATTTCGCAGAGTAAATTATAATGAATTGCTTGAGCATTGGAGGGAAACAATGGAGCTGACATTTTGAATTTTGAAATACTCAATCTTCGAATCTTTTCATTCTACATGACCTGTACGCTTTGTAAACGTCCAAGGAGAGGGAAAATGGCTTTCTATAAACTTATCAGAAATGACGTTTATATTCGAGAAATTCTCAAATTTACCCCATAAACACAACAAAATCACTAAATGCAAATAGATCTATATAGCCTCCCATCAAAAGCATGTAGGTAATTAAATAATTGCTACTTGCCATGCTTTACGCATTTGCGAATTCATATTCCAAAATGAAGAAAAAAAGGTAAAACCGCATTAGATACAACCCAACCGGAGATGGAAAGCAGCCAGAGAAGCTATCATTCACTCAGTAAATATCTAGAGCTTCAATCTTAACTATTGATCCAGCGGATACTTCAATTAGTCATTCAAAACCAGTAGCAATCAGAGTAGATAAGCAAACTTTCTGTTAAAAAAACCCATTCCTGAAACTTTTATAACTAAAACAACAAATAAATAGAGCATTCAACTGCAACTTTCTCCGTTAAAAAAACAAAAGCAAAAAAAAAAAAACAAAACTAATAAATACAACTTTAGTGAAGAAGAAAAATCAGATCAAAATCATCAATAGAGACGAACTCTTACCGAACAGAACAATTCCTAAGACGATCAAAGAACCGCGTTTTTTCCACACGCCATCCATGGCTTGAACGCCTAGGGTATTTTGGTTGGAACCAGATGACCAAATTTTGAAGCAGATCTAAGTTCTCTCTCGCTCGTCCGTCTGTGTTTTTCTCTGTGTTCACGAGTCGTTGAGTGTTGTTGCAGCTGAAGCGCAGAAGAATGGAATGGGCGGATGGGCCTTAAAAGGGAATGCTCAGTCAAATTTAAAGCAAGCAAGCGAAAGAACGTGTCATCAGTGATGACATGGACCAATTAGGTCTCGAAACGAGGGATCTCCTCCAATGATAAAAGATTTAGCGTTGGGACAATTATCACCGTTTATTCCAAATCTTGATGATCTTCATGGCAATAGTCGGACTCGTTCAATGGTTCACAGGTGTACCAAGATTTCGTCTAGGATTTATAGCTGCCAATGAATCGGGTCTATCCGATAGAACTGAACTGATTATATCAATTCTCATTCTGTGGTTTTATGTTTACGTGTTGAAGTCGATCCGGGTTAGGTCGGGTTGAGGTCAATCCTATGTTAATCCGAGGTTTTAATTTTTTAACACAATTAAACTTTTAGGGGCGTAGTTTTTGTAGGGAAGAAAAGTGGTAAATGTGATTTTAATTCCCGTTGATTAAGAATTTCATTTTTTATTTTTAAATTTATATAGGGATTAGGAAATATTTTTTTTGAGTATTATTTACCTGATTAAGTAATATTCATCTTCTAAGTGGGTAAATAACTTTTCCACCGGGGGGAAAACTTGCCAACATTTGAATTGAACAAAAATACCTCTTTTAATAATAGATTTTTATGACTAAAATAATCATTGCCTCATTTACATGGGAAATAAAAGAACATGGGTAAACGTCTAACAACGATAGTTGTTTTAGCGGTAGTTTGTCGACTATTGCTAGCGGTAGTTACTGCCTTTAAAAGTGATTTTTCTTGTAGTGCATGTTCAGACAAGTTTACCTTTACCCATTCTCATTCACACCGAACCAGACCAGAAAAAATCAAGAACTAGTCGGGTGATCGGTTCCGTTTTACCCCATAACCGTTATTTCCCCCCAAAACTGTTGATTTGGTCAATAAATAGCTAGCTCGGGCATTTGAACCGTTCAATGGTTTGGCCTTTTTTTTTTGTTAGAATGGGTTGTCCGTTTGGTTCGAACGATTAGACCGTTCGACTTGGGAATCGGACCCCTAACCAATTCGTTGTCTGAGTCGGTTTTTAAATCCTTGCTTTCTTCAAGTTCGATTTGCAAGGGTTTGGAGCATAGGTATGTATCTATTTTTTTCTTATTTCTTTTTCTTCTTTTATATATAACAGTAATTAAGCACATGCATTGCATGTGAGAAAATTTTATCCATATTAATTACTTGAATTTTAGATATATCATAGTTAAGATAGAAATTGAAAATTAACAAAAGTAACAATATGACTAAAAATAAACTTAAATATTTGTTATTCAATTATGACATCATGCGCTTCTTGGAAAAATTGGACCATTGACCCACCATCTAGATAACAAAATAGCATTGCTTTTGGATTAGTTTTAAATTCGGGAAAATTATAGTCAGAGTCGGCTGTACATTTAAAATTAGGCTACAAGTTGGTCCATAAACCAATATAACTCTGATAACCGGCTCTACATAACCCTCGCCATGTCATCGAAGGCTTATGTGGCTATTTCCAACATGGGACTCTTAATCCATGTCGGACACAACAAAAAGTTTATACTAAAATTTCCATTTAATGTTGGGCAATTGAAAAAAAAAAGGTTTTTACTCTCTCTCTCTCTCTCAATCTCCCTCACACCATCTCACTCATAGTCATCTTTATCTGTTCAACGACTATGTGATTTGATAATAAATAAAAATGGTTTTTTGTTTTTGTATTTATGTTCTCTGTATCAATTTCTCTCATTCTCTCTCTCTACCTATTGTTCTTCCTCAATCTCTCTCATTCTCTTTCTTGGTTGATCTCTTCTTTTCCCTTAATTTCCCTCCCACTCCCTCTCTCATTTGTTTTATTTTCTTACACACTTATATGGTATTAATCGGATTGTATAAAAGAACATGAAACCAACTTGGTATGATTCAAAAATTATTATACCAATTTGATAAAAATTCACAATAAGCTCTTGACTATGAAATTTGCACCAACTGAAGAATGATAAAGATTGAGGAATATGGAAATATTGACCGAGAGGGAGAGTGGGGGAGAAGAATGAGAAAGATTGAGGGAGAACAATAGAGGGAGGGAGGGAGGGAGAGAGAGAGATGACTATAAGAGACAAATCGATTTAATTACAAGAATTTAAGGATGAGAAAAATATATCTTAAATATATGATTTAATGAGAGACAATAGGAAAATATTTTTATTTCCAATTGATTTTAAATTTTACATTCAATTTCCATCATTAATAAAAAGATTTCTTATTTATCATACTTATTATTGTTTAATATGTATGTTAAAAATGCTCCCATTTTTTTAATTTCTATTTTTTAATTTTATTATTTAGTCGTAGCAACGTGGATTAACCCATTTGACCCAAAATGATTTAATTTCTTACCACCACCTAGATGAGAGCACTATTTTTGCTAGTTGATTTTAAAAGTATAAGCTTTTTTGCTATTGAAAATTTGGAATTATTAATTTATTAAGTATGGATTTAATTAATAGAACTTAATGGTGAGAACAAACAAAAATGACTTAAATATATGATTCAATGAACATGAATGCAAGTTAATAACTTAAATGTTGGTTTTAATGACAGAGAATTGAATGAATTGAATATCTTTAAATTACCTCTTTTCAACACATTTAATATCAAGAATCAATTACCCCATTTGCCCTCATTTTTTTATCAACAAATTTAAATATAAAGGACTAAATTTTTTCCTTAGAAAATTCCAGAATATTCTTGTGGCCATTCATGCTTTTTAAACATTGATAAAATTATTTCTTATCATCTTATGTATAAAACTTATATTTGTTTAATATAATGAATGCACAATATTAGACATGAACCCAATATTTTATTTTTTATAAATATATAACATTAGATATGTGCCCAAAATTTTCTCCATCTTTTTTTATTTTTTATTTTTGTGATTCTTTGTATTTTTTATTATTAAAAATTTTATTATTTGACTATGACATCATTTAATTTCTAGGTAGATTTTGAATTTGGCATTCCATTTTTATCATTAATAAAAATACTTCTTACATTTCATAGTTATTTAATTTAATTTTTATTATTTAATTATAGCATTATTTATTAATCCATTTGACCACAAATAGCTGAATTGCTTGCCCACCACCGGGAGGGAGAAAAATGGTTTTGTTTTAAAATTACTTTTCAAAATATTTATTTTTATACTATTAAAATTAATATTATGGATTTAATTACAAAAATTTAATGATGAGAAAAATATATCTTAAATATAGGATTTAATGAGAGAGAATAGGAAAACATTTTTATTTCCAATTGTTTTTAAATTTTACATTCCATTTCTATCATTAATAAAAACATTTCTTATTTATCATACTTATTATTGTTTAATATGTATGTTAAAAATACTTTTTTTTAATTTCTATTTTTTTATTTTATCTATTTTTTAATTTTATTATTTAGTCGTGGCAACATGGATTAACCCATTTGATACAAAATGATTTAATTTCTTACCACCACAAAGATGAAAACACTATTTTTGATAGGTAGATTTTAAAAGTATAAGTTTTTATGTTATTGGAATTATTAATTTATTAAGTATGGATTTAATTAATAGAACTTAATGATGAGAAGAAACAAAAATGACTTAAATACATGATTCAATGAATATGAATGCAAGTTAATAACTTAAATGTTGGATTTAATGAGAGAGAATTGAATGAGTTGAATATCTTTAAATTACCTCTTTTCAACTCATTTAATATCAAGAACCAATTACCCTATTTGCCCTCATTCTTTATCAATAAATTTAAATAGAGAGGGGTAAATTCTGTCTTTAGAAAATTCCAAAAACATTCTTAAGGTCATTCGTGCTTTTTAAAGTATATATATATATATACTACTTTCCAATTTTACCCTTATCATGTTTTGTATTTTAAAGTTTATTTTCACTTTTCGTTTTTACCCTTTATATTATTATGTTTTTATTTTTCTAATTTTATTTAATTAATGGTTAACCATTTATAAAAATGAAGATGTTTCGTCAAAAAGCCTGACTTTTTATTTTCCATTTGTACCCTTATCATGTTTTGTATTTTAAAGCTTATTTTCACTTTACGTTTTTACCCTTTATATTATTATGTTTTTATTTTTCCAATTTTATTTAATTAACGGTTAACCATTTGTAAAAATGAGGATGGTGATAACATTTTGTCAAAAAGCCTGATTTTTTACTTTCCATTTTTACCCTTATCATGTTTTATATTTTAAATCTTATATTCACTTTCCATTTTTACCCTTTATATTATTATTTTATTTTTCCAATTTTATTTAATTAACGGTTAACTATTAACACTTGTAATTGGATAATCTCTGCACCATTTATAAAAATGAGGATGGTGACAATGTTTCATCAAAAAGCTTAATTTTTACTTTCCATTTTTACCCTTTATCATATTTTTTATTTTAAAACTTGATTTTCATTTTCCATTTTTATCCTTTGTTATGTTTTCTATTTTTCAATTTTATTTAATTAACAGTTAACACTTGTAATTGGATAAAGCAAATGAAATAATAATAAGACTAATGTGGAACCTACTCCTCGCCTTATCTAATCTTCTCCTGAAGTACCTACATGACGAACCTCTTCATTGATTAGAGCCAACAGGTGTCAACTATCAGATGGTTTGCTCAAACCACAAATTTGAATTGAAGGGAGGAATGAATTTTTTCAACATCTCTCTTTTCATCATGGAACAATCGGTTAGATGATTAAAAGAAGCTTTTTGTTTTGTTTTCTCCATGTTTTTTTTTTCAATTGTCTCCGTTAACGTAATAAGTTGTATTGGATCAGAAAATGCTCTTATCATTATATTGATTCATTTTAGGGTATTTTTTTCTCGACGATCATTGAGCCAATCCAGTAATCTGACACCCTACCAACGTAATACCGTAGGGGTTGTACTTGGTAGGGTCGTAGGGGTTTGGAATGCATTTTGTTGATAGGAGATCTGGACTCTTCTATATAATCAAATGGATGTTTAATTCAAATCTGAATATAAATGAATCAAGATCAACCTATATTCTAATGCTAGCTGTTAGATATGCAAATAATGGCCCCTCCACTGACGAGCAAAATGGCAAGAGGCAAAAGGACAAATGTCATCATTCACACATTAAGCAAAGACATAAATTCTAAAACCCCAATTCTCTCCTTTAAACCCCACTTTGCATAGTGTATATCTTTATCCATTCCCCCTACTTTACAATAGGAAGGAGGAAGCAGAAATGGTGTCTCTCTTATCCTACCCACCTTTTTCCTCGAAATGAAGAAAACAGTATAAATTACAAAAAAAACAAAGAAATACACAAAAAATTACAAATAATATAGAAAATCATAAAAACTTTTATACCATACTAAAAAATGAGAATGTTACAATTGGTTTGGTCAAAACACCCTAATTTTACTTTCCAACTTTACTATCAACTTTCTATTTTTCCCCATTGTATATATTGTCACTGCAAAATAATTATGAAAAACATATAATGAAGAAAACAATATAAATTAAAAAAAAGAAAAGAAATACATATAAAATTTACAAAAATATAGAAAATCATAAAAATTTCTATACCTACCATACTAAAAAATGAGAATGTTACAATTGGTTTGGTTAAAACACCCTAATTTTACTTTTCAATTTTACCCTCAACTTTCTATTTTTTCCCATTGTATATATGTAATTGCAAAATCATTATGAAAAAACACATAAAATGAAGAAAATAATATAAATTACAAAAAACAAAGAAACAGGGAGAAATTTTACAAAAAAAAATATAGAAAATCATAAAAATTGAAGAAACAAATAAATTACAAAAAAGAAAGAAAAATCATAAATTATAGAAAAATGAACAAAAATTGTAGAATAAAATAAGAATTTATATCTACTACCATATATAAAAAATGAGAATGGTTTAGTTAATATGGTCGAAAGACCCTGGTTTTTCATACTAATTCTACCCCTTAATTTTTTGGTTATTCTGACATCTCAACTCTATATGAGGGTGCATGATAGTTGGTGGCAAAAAAAAAAAAAACTTGTTGTTTCTAAAAGGAAATTGGGTGGGGTTAGGTACTTAGGTTTGGGTTGAGCTTCAACTCAACCCACCTGATCCATCAACCCACTAATGACCCCGTTGGGTTCAATCCAAACCCACCATAACCCAACCCAACCTGCCCAACCCATTATTTTTTCACATAATACATAAATTCTAGAAAAATATAACTATAAAAAATACATAATATATAAATAAAGATATAAAATGTGGAAAATAACATAAATTAAAGAAAAAATAAAAATTACAAAATAATTATAAAAACATAGAAAAATGAAGAAAAAAATATAAATTACAAAAAAACAAAAAAAAATTGTGCAAAAAAATTACAAAAAAAAATGTAGAAAATCATAAAAATTGATGAAAAATAACAAAAATTACAAAAAACAAAGAAAACCATAAATTACAGAAAAATGAAAATATAAAAGTTTCATTCCATGGGCCCTGAACATGTTTGTCAATTAGGCCCAGGTCTTCTAAGGGCATTTGGTCATTAGGACTATATGTTATCATGTGTGTGGTTGTTAAGTAGGGCCTACAACTCATGTCCTAAGTCGTATGCAACATTGTGACACATTACGAATTGTTTGATTGTTTTATTTTTGTACAAATGTGCAGAGGTGCTCAACATGCCTAATAGGTGTTTGCATACATGTTACTTTAGTGGTTGGTTGATAAATTTTTCTTTCAACTAATTTCTTTATTTCCTCTTAGTTAAAAAGTAAGAAGAAAATGTTTTAGGCTTAAATGTAAGTCATTTAATAGTCATCTTAGATAATGACTTTTGCTATTCAATGATTACTTGTGTAAATTAGCATAATATTTTTGTTTACTTCTAACCATTAATAATAATTATTTTCATAGATTTTAGGTTATTAACAACCAGGAGATCGGTTAAGAGTGGCATCTCCTATTCTCCATAAATTTTGTGTTTCATTGGGATGAACTGTATATGTATATAATGTTGTTGAAAGTAATTTTATCATTGATTTGGTGCACTAATGTTTCAATCTAATGCATTTGCAACCAACATTATATGCATATTATAAAATTTAGATCTTGGAATTTTGTGAGGATAGCCTTTTTTATGTATCATACAATAGTCATTGGACTTAAACAATTTATAAACTTTCATTTATACCCGAGATATAAAAGTATAGTCATAGATCACCATCAATATCAAATACCTCGTGCATTGTACGGGCTATTCTACTAGTATATATACAATAAGATATATAAGATTTTTATGCTTATTTCTTGTAATTTGAGAATTTTTAATAAATATGATGTATTTACATATGTGATGTTACCATATTTGTCAATGATTGTAAATTGAGAATTGGTTTGAGTGTTTTTTTTTTTTTGGAGAATTGTTTGAGTTGAGATGGACCGAGGTCCCACTCGTAGATATAAAAAATATGTCAGAGGCCTCGGGTATGGTCCAAGAGACAAAAATTCTGATAATTAAATTTACAGAAACAGTTGAAAAGCTGAGGTGCCGAGGTGAGATGTAAAGCGAGAGAGTGAGTGCATTAAGAGATACCCACTGTTTCCCATCTTGCTTATAGGCTAGGCCCTTTTGAATGTAATATTGCCATGACTTTATAAACGATTCCTTACGTCAGCTAATGAAATGACTGCTGACAGAGACCACGTGACCAAGCGTTACTTTGGCAATTAATGAGGTTGAGCGATCAACCGGGGTCGTAATGAATAATGGTGGATTGTCATCAAGTATGGGGGTTAGAGGTGGATTCTTGTACTTGCCCTTTGAGGCTTGTAAATAGGAGATGTTGCTCTCGAGGTCAGTACGTGTCATGCACTGATTGAGCTATATCGAGTGGCAATAACCCATGGCTTTGGTGCAATGTTCTTAACAATCTGGGTATTAGTGAAAGAAGATAGTTCCAATTTGTGGAACTGTTAAAATGTTGAGCTTAGGACGCAGAGTAGTGGCTCAGGAATCGACACGTTTGATAGGAGCCATTTTGGCTTTTGAGGTTCTTCGTGTGGCATATCAGCACGTCTGCACGGGGAGAAGAAACGACATGATCCTCAGCATCCGTACAAGATAGATAGTGGCCATTGAATCGCTTATGATGAGAGCAAGCGGTTGAATTTCTTGTCATTTGCTAATTTGCTTCTCTGTCCGTTGTGCTTGAGTGTAGGTTGCTTGACTTACCTTAGCTAGTCTAAACTCGTCTCCTTGCTTTGTATCCCATAATCTTCAATAAAGTTTCCTCTTTTTAATATGTCTGCTGGAGTCGGATTGTGAAGTGTACGAGTTGCCTAATTGGGATTCCCCTAATAGCTTCCAATCTTCCTTGTCTGAGTCAGGGTTGGAGACTTCAGCCTTGGATCGGTCAATCTCAATTCCATGGTTTTCAAATCCGGACCGGATCGGACCAGACGGTCGGACTGGAACAAATTGGGAATTAGTCATTTGATCGGTTCCGTTTTAATCCAGAACTGTCATTTTGGCAAGAAATTATTGATTTAGTCAATAAATCGCTGATTTGGGTGGTCAAATCATTCACTAGTTTTTTATCATTTTTTATTTATTTTTTGTCAAAACGGGCCATTCGTTCGATTAAAATGGTCAAACCATTCGATCCAAGAACAGGACCTTTGAATGGTTCGTTGTCTGGCTCAATTTTAAAACCTTGTTCAACTCAACCAATTCTTGATTTACCTTCGTGCCAAATTTGGTAACATTAATATACATGCATGTGTTTATATATCTATGTATGTATTTATACGCAACTATGCATGGACAAAATATATCTTTTCTTGTATACATATATGTATATGTATGAGTATGTGTATATATATAGCCAAACGGTCCATGCCAACATGCCTCTCCTTGCTCCATTTTCCTTGGCTCTCTCTCTCCTCTCTCCTCTCCACCACTCCCATTTAGTCATGTCACCATTCCCAACCAAACTCCTAAGGTATTTCCTCTAATCCATTAGGAATTTCTCATGTCACTCCACTCCCCGATCAATTCATAAAATCTCTCCCCAAATTTACATCAGCTCTTTCTCATTTAAAATATTCATATTAATTAATAAATAGTTAAATATGAATAATATTTAATCCAACCCATATTCAATGTGTATTAAATCATTCTATTACCAAAAGTTAATAAATATTGTTATGAGTTAACTCATCATGACTTTTTAAAGTATTTTGGAAAAATAATACTATATTCATATTAATTAACAACATTTATAGAAATTGAAAACATTTTAACTAATTTCTATAAAATTGAGAATTATATTTAACAATTATCAAAAGTATAAAATTTTAGTTATTGTTATTATTATAGTTAATAACCGAATGCAAATGGGAGAATAAAATATTATAATGTTGGAAAAGAAATTATTAATTAATTTATATTAGAAAATAAAAATAAATTAGTGTAACTTTGTTAGTAAACTACCTAATAAAAATAAATATTTAATAACAATTTAAAATAATTTTCAATGAATCTCCATAAACTACATTTTTGTAAAATAACATTTTGGAAATTAAAATAGATAAAAGTTTTGAAAGTTTATTTAAAATGTATTAAATAATTATTGAAAACTATTAGAATATTTTGGAAATTTTAGGAAAAATTATTACATTTGATAGATTTTGAAAAACTGTTGAAAAATTATGTAATTTTCATTAGGGGTGCTCACGATTTGGCTAACTAAACCGTAGGGCTTTTTTTGAATCGAACTGGTACTACTGGTTTTTAGAGAACCGGTAATCGAAACCGAACTGAAGCCAATCAGTTAACCAATTGACCAGTTTGGTTAACCGTAGGTTCAGTTCGCCGGTTTTTCAGTTTTTGATTTTCACAACATATTATAAAAATATATAAAAAATATTCTATTTTAAATAATTAATAATATATCATATAATATAAATATATTTATATATATAATGCATATTTATTAATTTATAATATATAAAATATATATAATATACATAAACATATATAAAATATATAGAAATATATGTATACCGGTCGGTTCGGTTAACTGCCTATTTCCTATATTGGTTAACCATAACCGAATCAGTACCTTAGGTTTTTTAAAAACACCGAACCGACCGGTTGGGTTAACTGGTTTTTTGGGTCAGTTTTGGTTGGTTCGGTTTTTCATTTTTTTTTGCTCACCCCTAATTTTCATTGTAAATTATTGAAAATTAATAAAGATAAATGAGTATGGGAAAGGGAAAACTATAATTTGAACTAATAATTACACAAATTATTAAGATAAATTAGTATAATATTGGAAAAAGGAAATTATCGATTAGTTTATATTAGAAAATATAAGATAAATTAGTGTAACTCTGTAAGTAAATCATTTAAAAAGAAAGTAAATTATATAATAATAATTTAAGAATAAATTTGAATAATTTTTCAAAATTACACAAATGTAAAAAAAATTCATAAAATTATATTTTTACAAATTAAAGACGATTTAGTGTACTTATAGAATTTTAACTTGTGGTTGATATTAAGTATATCCTTTTGATCATTTTTGTCATCAAATTGAATATTGGGTTGACGGAGAGGGGGTGCCTTGCCTTGAACCTATTCAACACTAGGGACGGGGTGGGGAAAATTCAAGGATTCCTCATCCTTGATGAGGAGTGGGTGCCTTGCCTTTAACTTGCTCAACACTGAGGATGAAGTGGGAAAATTTGAGGATCCAACGTCCTTAACAGGGAGTGGGTGCCTTCCCCTAAACCCGTTTGACACTAGGGACGAGACGGGGAAGGGGTAGAGTGTCTTGACTATGGGGCGAGGATAGGGATGGGGTGCCCCGCCCCAAACCCACTCTGTTGCCTTTCTTATATAATTGTTAATTATTAATGAAATTAGTAGAAATGTTAGCTTTTGTAATTATTTTTGTTTATTTAAAATCAACCATAATTTCATTTAAAAATAATAATAGTTATTAAAATTACTATAAATGATTAATAAAATTAAATTTATTGAAAAACATTTGTTCATATTAAAATAATAATTATTATTTTATATAAATCAACATTAAATGAAAATACAATTATTAAAATTTTAAATATTAACAATAACTTTAAATACTTTTAGTTAATTAACAACAAATTTTGATTATTAATTTACAAATTAATTAATGGCAAATTTCTTAAATTACCCCTAAGGTTTAGGAAATTGACAAACTATACCCCTACTGTTTTAATATTGTTTTAAAGTACCCCTACTGTTTCTAATAATTAACGCACAGCTCCCTTTCCAAGTTCCCGTTAAGCCTCCGTCATAGACCGTTTATACGTGACTTCACGTATTTGATTTAATGTTAAATTAAACCTAAAATACCCTTTGACAATTACCACATGTCCCAAAGCCTCAAAAGATGGATCACGGTCTTCTCTCTCCTTCCCTATGTTTCCCCATTTCCTTTCCATCTTTCTTTTCCTCCATTGGCCATTGTTCATCATTGAGCGCGAGAGCTCGCTGGCAAAGAGCTAATTACAAGATGCACTTCAAAGGAAAATAGTAAGAAGAACGGTGATGGAGATTGTAGTAATAGACTAGTGAGAAGATGGAAGTGGACAGAGAAATGAAAAAAAAAAGACGGAAGATGAAGAGAGATTGTAGAAATGTCACCGACACTACTAGTTTTGTTTTTTGTCGCTGCTGGTTCTCCGATGAACAAGACGATGAATAGTAGGTTTTTGGGGATATTATCCTGTTGGACGAAAATGGACAGGGAGAGAGAATGAGAGAAAAATATGGGAGGAAAGATTGAAGGGATGGGGTTTCACTTCTGCTTTGTCGCTGCTATGTTGCTCGGTCCAGAGGTTCAAGACGAAGGTGAACAATCTGTATTCTCGAGTATTAGCTAGTTAGAGGAGAGAGAGAGACAACTAGAAAGAGAGAGTAGGAGAGAGAGAGAGAATGAGAGAAGATGGGAAGAGGAGTTTGGGGGAGTCATGTGTAGGATGGGGATGTGAGACTAGGCTGGGGGGTGGTTTCTTTGAAAGACGAAGAGAGGCCTCGAGGATGAGGTAAGGCAAAGGCCTTTAGGTCGATGGTTTAGAAAAATGAAAGTGTTAGTGACAAATGCTTAGGATCGAATGCATTCTAATGCGAGGATGATCTTTATTTATGGAGGAGGTTCCCAAATCTTAAAAGGTAGAAGATTAAGACATTCGCTCCATATTGTGGAAGGGAATATTTGATTCGCTGTCATTCATTAGGTGTGATACTGAGGCATCGCCATGTGTTTTATGAGGATCTTCTTAAGGATTGGCTTTACTTATCCTTGAGATTCCTCATTCTTTGAGTGTGCTACTACTTTTTGCGCGTCATGACTAATCCTAAGTGGCAATAGTGATGTCATCGTTCAGTGGTACTTCGTCAATTCTACATGGCGGTTTGCAAAGTCCTTTGTTGTCTCGGGCTTGCGTGCATCTGGTACATGCGGGCCACACCGTGGGCTTGGCCTACTATTATTTTCACCCCGTTATCCAAACCAAGCTCGAAGGTCGTGAGTTCATCGCACGTTATAGCGGGTGTGGCTTCATCACACACTTAGGTATGTTTGGGTCTCTTGGACGGGTTTTTCTAAGGTTTATTTAGGTTCGGTGTTAACCGAACTTGGTGAGCCGTGGGTTTATCGCAGTTTTGCTTAATGCTTTATGGGTTCATCGCAAAGGTGGTGGTGTACTGTAGGTTCATCACAGCGCGGAAATTTATTACAAGCGGATCGTGAGTGCTTCTGTGACATTACTCTTGGTATCTGAGTGTTCTTTGAGGGTCTGGATGAACTGTACATACCTACACCATGTATTGGTTTGCATCCCATCTGTGTTTCAGTTGGGATCAAAATCTGATGCAGTATATGATTCGAATTAAGTGAATAAATCATTATTAAGTTGGCTTCAACAATCCATCTTAGTTTGTGTGTACCAAGTTGGTGTAATCGAAGAGTTTGTATTTTAGTTTGTATTTACCAAGTTATCATTAAAATGTGATTTCTGAATTTGTATTCATTAGGACTTTGGTTTTTGAAGAGATTTAGTAAGATTGTAATAAAGAGTATTCTTTTATTAAATTAGGAAACTTTCTTGTAGGAGGCATAAGGGTGTGAATAAGTCTATATAAAGAGTAGCTAGGGTAATAATAGGGGAGTTCATTTGATTTTCTCTTAAGTATTCAGTGAAAAGTTGGTCTTCTTGTTTATTTTGGCTTTAGTTATTTTCTTTTAAGCTTCTTTAAACATGATTTATTTTCGTAATTTGTCAAAATCACCCAAGCTGCCTTTTGCTGTTAAGCAACCCAGCCGATGTTGCCATGGTTTACATGCAAGTCGACGACCATTTTTCCCCAGCCCAACGATGCAAGCCTTGGTTATGGTGTTTTGTTGTACATAAAGAAGATAAAGAAGAAGGGAAAAAAAGTTGCAGCGACGATGGTAGAGGAGGAAAGAAAGTTTGTAGCCTTGCTGTCTTTGCTTCTTCCGTTTGAGATTCCCCAATGGAATTAAAAGGCATGTTTTGTCTCTGGTTCTCCCCTCACTTTCTTCCCCCTCTCTCATTTCTCTCTGGTTCTCCCTTCCTCGTTCATTCCTACCTATTCCTTGTCAGACCGTGTCCCTCATCAAACCGTGGTGGAATATAGTGTTTGTCCTAGTATAGTAGTCGAAACGCCAAACAAGAGGGCAACGATGCCTTTTCTTTGAACAATCATAATCCCGATAGAGATAGGGCATTGCTGAACCGAAGTTGCAGCTGTTGTTGCAGGCGATGATGTTCTTCTCATTCAACGCCTGTTCCATTAAATATAGGGTTAAAATAGTAATTTACTATTTAATGCCCTTTCTTAATGTAAGGGTAAAACTACTTTTTCGTGTGTCTTCGTTAAGATTTAAGGATGGCAATAATTATCAGAAATACTAAGAATACTTTAAGACAATACGGTCAGTCGGTAAGAATATAGCTACTCAATTTACTAAATCTTAGAGGGCTAGTTTAAAAAATTTGTCCATAGTAAATAAAATTATTCAGATTTTCACATTTTTCTGTGCATTACAGTCCCCTCCCCGCTGGTTTAAGTATAAAGACGTACATGCATGCCCACAATTTCAAATTTAAAGATAAAATTAGGGGCGCTCATGGTTCGGGCCCGAACCATGGGCCTTTTTTGTGAATCGAATCGGTAGTACCAGTTTTTGGAAACCGGTAACCAGAATCAAACCAAAATTAATCGATTTACCGATGGTTCAGTTCATTGGTTTTTCGTTTTTTTTGACTTTATAATATTTATTATTAAAAAATATATAAATATATAATAAAAGATTATAAATATATATAAAATATTATATTTTAAATAATAAATAATATATTATAAATATATATTTTTATATATAATGCGTATATATTAATTTATAATATATATATATAATATACATAAATATATAAAAAAACATGTATATCGGTCGATTCGGTTAACTGTCGGTTTTTTAAATTAATTAATCGAAACCAAACCGATACTTTCGATTTTTTAAAAACACCGAATTAAAACCAAACCAATAATTCGGTTAATCGATTTTCAATTCAGTTTCGATCGGTTTGGTTTTTTGATTTTTTTTTCTCACCCCTAGGTAAAATGTCGTTAAACCATATGATAAATATGTTCTTTTCCAATATGATAATGCTAAAATTGAACTGACCTAAACCTTTGAGAGATGAGAACGTGTGGCAAGACCGCAAGAGGAATAGAGAAGTCGGGCCAAGTCGAACCCAAGCCGATTTCAAACTTCGACTTGGATTAGGGTTGATCTCAACCCGACGCAACCCGGCCCGACTTGCAGTCCTTACTCTCAGCAGTTTAGAAAAAAAAAGAGTTCATTAGGGTTTTCAAAAATACATTCCGCGTTCGCTTCTTCGTCTCTCTCTCTCTCTCTCTTCTGCTTCCTCGCTGCCTCTCTAGGGTTTTCAAATACTCTCACTCGAGAGACGCCCTTGATCGTGTAGAAGGATACGTGATTCATTCGAACCTTTGTAAGTTCTCATTTGAAAATCCGTTGTTTCTGAACAATATTTCAATTATCGATTTGAAATTTTTATAAGAACCACCATTTTTGTGATATCGGTTACGTAGTCTCGAATTAGGGTCTAATGTATGGATTCGATTTAGCTTCTGAATTAGGGCTTCTTTTTTTTGGGGGTCTTAATGGGTTTTCCAAGTTCAGGGGTTTTGATGTTAGGGTTTTGAACGTTTGATGGCGATGTGTTAGGGAGAGAAAATTGACTTTTTTTTTTGTATGGACACCTCATTTGTAGTCGTTTTAGGTTTGAAATAGCAAATAATCAATGCCCGTAAAAGGTCTAGTCCAGGTTTAATCTTTTATTCGTTTTTAATTCGTCTAACGGAGTAGAACTTAGATTTTAGAGCTTTTGATCCCGCTCTCTGATACCAGTAATCGCCTTAGTTGGGTTTATGTATTCTGATCTGCGGCTGATCTGGTTTTTAGTGATTTAGTCACAAGTATTGACTTTCAGGTTTTGATTTTTAGAAAAAAACTTATAGGCTGAAACGTCATAGAAAGATTTCATTAGCATTATCGATTTGATCACCTCTCGCCTGCTTCTCTTTCTCTTCTATTTTTCTATATGATTTTCCCTATTTTCAAAATTATCCAGATCTATGATCTTTCATGATTCTAAAATGTTTCCACTCGTGTGATCACATATTGCAATGGATATTTTTTTTTTCAAGGAAGAAATATAATTTTCGTCAAGTTTTGTGATTTTGATACTTGGTTGAGTTTGTATGGAGTGATTTACTTCGTTAACTAGCATGGAACATTTTTGTTTTCTTTTTGGATAACCAATGAGTGGCTTTTGTCAAACCTTACTTATAAGTTTTGCATCTGTGTTTTTAACAGATACAAGATGGCAATGGAAGTCACTCAGGTTCTCTTGAATGCCCAAGCGGTTGATGGCACAGTACGGAAGCATGCAGAAGAAAGCTTGAAGCAGTTTCAGGAGCAAAACCTTCCTAGTTTTTTGTTATCCCTATCTGGGGAATTGGCAAATGATGATAAGCCTGTTGATAGCCGTAAGTTAGCTGGTTTGATCCTCAAGAATGCCTTGGATGCCAAGGAGCAACATAGGAAGTTTGAGCTTGTTCAAAGATGGTTGTCCTTGGACTCATCTGTGAAAGCCCAAATCAAAACTTGCTTGTTACAGACCCTTTCTTCTCCTGTACCTGATGCTCGGTCTACTGCATCTCAAGTCATTGCAAAGATTGCTGGAATTGAGTTGCCGCATAATCAGTGGCCTGAGCTGATAGATGCTCTCTTGTCAAACAACATCCATCAGGTTCCCGATCATGTCAAACAGGCCACACTTGAGACTCTAGGGTATTTGTGTGAAGAAGTCTCTCCAGATGTTGTAGATCAAGATAAAGTAAATAAGATACTTACAGCTGTGGTTCAGGGTATGAATGCTTCTGAAGGGAACAATGATATCAGGCTTGCTGCCACAAGAGCATTGTATAATTCTCTGGGATTTGCTCATGCTAATTTCACCAATGATATGGAGCGYGACTATATCATGAAAGTTGTCTGTGAGGCAACYTTGTCCCCAGAGYTAAAGATTAGGCAAGCAGCTTTTGARTGTCTGGTTTCTATTTCYTCGACYTATTACGAMAARTTATCYCCTTAYATGCAGGCCATTTTTAACATTACAGCAAAAGCTGTGAGGGARGAYGAGGAGCCTGTTGCKCTTCAAGCTGTTGARTTYTGGAGTTCAATTTGTGATGAGGAGATAGACATCTTAGARGAATATGGAGGTGATTTAAGYGGTGAYTCTGAAACTACTTGCTTTTATTTTRTTAAGCAGGCTCTCCCYGCTCTYGTSCCTWTGTTAYTGGAGACACTCCTTAAGCAAGAAGAGGATCAGGATCAGGATGAAGGGGCATGGAACCTYGCMATGGCTGGGGGTACATGTTTGGGKTTGGTYGCAAGGACTGTGGGAGATGATATTGTTCCACTTGTTATGCCTTTTATTGAAGAGAAYATAACAAAACCWGATTGGCGACAGAGGGAGGCAGCCACTTATGCYTTTGGTTCMATCTTGGAGGGTCCAACRCCAGAGAARCTTACATCTATYGTTAATGTTGCYCTAAACTTTATGCTCAGTGCATTGACTAAKGACCCAAACAACCATGTGAAGGACACTACTGCATGGACCCTTGGAAGAATTTTTGAATTCCTTCATGGCTCRACARTGGAGACACCTATCATTACCCATGCAAACTGTCAACARATTATAACAGTKCTWCTTCAGAGCATGAAAGATGYTCCSAATGTTGCTGAGAAAGCATGTGGTGCTCTRTATTTCCTAGCCCAAGGTTATGAGGATGYAGGCTCATCATCCTCCCCMMTAACACCTTTTTTCCAGGAAATTGTTCAGGCCCTTCTYAATGTGACACATAGAGAAGATGCTGGAGAATCCCGCCTCCGGACTGCTGCTTATGAAACTCTAAATGAAGTTGTGAGGTGTTCAACAGATGAGACAGCTCCGTTGGTGGTGCAATTAGTTCCTCTCATAATGATGGAACTCCATCAGACACTAGAGGCCCAGAAACTTTCATCTGATGAAAAGGAAAAGCAGAATGAATTGCAAGGTCTTCTCTGTGGGTGCTTGCAGGTCATTATACAGAAGTTGGGGGCCTCTGAGCCAACAAAGTCTGTGTTCATGCAATATGCTGATCAGATGATGAGCCTCTTCTTGAGGGTTTTTGCTTGCAGAAGTGCCACTGTGCATGAAGAGGCAATGCTTGCCATTGGAGCCTTTGCTTATGCAACAGGCCAAGAATTTGCCAAGTACATGCAAGAATTTTACAAGTATTTTGAAATGGGTCTTCAGAATTTTGAAGAGTATCAGGTCTGTGCTGTCACAGTTGGTGTAGTTGGGGATATATGCAGGGCATTGGAGGATAAGGTACTTCCATACTGTGATGGCATCATGACACAACTCCTCAAGGATTTGTCAAGCAATCAGTTGCATCGGACTGTGAAGCCTCCTATATTCTCATGCTTTGGTGACATTGCCCTGGCGATTGGAGAAAATTTTGAGAAGTACTTGATGTATGCGATGCCCATGCTCCAGAGTGCCGCTGAACTGTCTGCCCATGCATCTGGTGCTGATGATGAAATAATAGAGTATACCAATCTTCTAAGAAATGGGATCTTGGAAGCATACTCGGGGATTTTCCAAGGCTTCAAGAATTCTCCCAAGACACAGCTGCTGATGCCCTATGCCCCTCACATCATCCAGTTCTTGGATAGCTTGTACATGGAGAAAGACATGTGAGTTTCTCGGAGGCCTTGCATATTGGTTTCATGTTTCCTTCATGTCTTCAATCTTTAGTTACTGACCATTTTATTGGTTTATTTATTTATTTGCAGGGACGATACAGTGACTAAGACTGCAATTGGAGTACTGGGAGATCTAGCTGATACACTGGGTAGTAATGCAGCTTCCTTGATTCAACAGTCTGTCTCAAGCAGAGACTTTTTAAATGAATGCTTGTCATCTGATGACCATTTGATTAAAGAATCTGCTGATTGGGCCAAGTTGGCCATCAGTCGAGCCATGTCTGTTTGAGGCTGCTGGAAGTCGGTATTTTTTGGAAGTCCCTGCATGCATTTGGGTGTGTTGAGTTGGGGTCCAAGATTGCATACCATGTTTTGGGTTGTCGCCATTTTCACACTACAAGAATTGGGGTCGTTGTCCACTAGCTCTTGTCTCAGCACCATGGAGTCGGTCAGTGGGTGTTTTTTAGTTTGCATGGAGAAAGTAGGTGTTTATGACCCCCACTTTGCAGAAGTGGTTAAGCCTCCCCCTAACGGAAGAAATACATAAAAACCGTAAAAAAGAAAAAAAAAATGTTGGTGGGCGGAATTGGGGAAGCGGCGATTAGAGCTGTGAAATGTTGAGGGAACACGGTTCTGACTATTTTGTCATTACCACCACAATGTCCGAACTGGTTCTATTTGACATTGCATCTTCTTAAGACCCCTCCCAATTAGCTGGTGCCTTCCTATGCGCAAGCAACCGAAGGCTTCGGTGTTTGGATTGTATTACACCCAAAACTCTGTTCAGGTGTTGTGGCACTTAAAGACATCCCAAGAGGGAATATTCAAAATTTTCTCATTGATTTGCATCATTTCATCTCCCTCCCCCTCTTTTTGAATTTTTTTGTGTTGAGTCCTGCATTGTTCAAGTTGTCCGTCTGTCTTAGTTGTTCTGGTAGCTTTATTTTATTTTATTTTTATTTTTATTGTATACTCAATATGTGCGGCTCGGAATCGTCCACATAATTTTAGGGCATTTATTATCCACTGTTGATCATATTTCATGATTATCTTCACCTTTGCCTAGTAAGTTGATGTCAAATATACATGCATTCCATTATTCCCTTGTCTCATTTTTCATTACATATTTTTTCATTCTTAGATTTGTGGGTCAATTATCTTCAATTCTTTGCTGTGTGAAATGTAATCATCATGATTACTGTCATGGAAGGTAGTGGTATGTACAGGCATATTAGGAGTTCCGTGACATTAAAATGTCTGGAAAGATGGTTGGTGTGTTCCCTTTTTGATCGGGGTTGTGTATCTTTTTGTAATATTGTTTGTCATATTCTGGTATAAAGCTATATACAAAAATATTTTTGAGTGAAGGGTAACCCACCATTAAACCTCTGCTGCGGTGTTCGTTTGCTTTGTTAAATAAAAGAGTGAATAGTAATTCTCTCTCTCTCTCACATCTCACGGCCTGCCTTTCTTTTTATATATTTTATGCATAAACAGTCAAAATCATCATTCATTGAGTGTTCACATTATTAACCATTATGAAATGGAAAATCAGAATATATAGGGGAGGACATACCCCGCCTTGCCCCACGCCCAATACAAAAAGTACTCATCACCACCCTCTTAAAATCCACCCCAACAAAGAAATTAAAAAAATTACAATCAGATTTATCCAATTCTTAGAATGGGAAGATTAACATAATCTTCATGCAACAACCTTATAGGCTTTGCCGGGGTATGAAGAACGGAATTAAAAGTTGCATTGTTTTTCAAATTTACACCCACATTTGCAAGGTAATCTGCACACCTATATCCTTCTCTCAATGAGTGACCAATAGAATACATCATGTTACTAAGAGTTCGTTTGATCTTTATATAAGTGTAGGCCAAGATTCAAAATATCGATACGTCGATAGGGGCGTATTGGGTGTTTTGATACTTATTTTTTTATTTTTTTCAAAACTGGTTCAGGGGAGCTGGTCTAGGATCCCTCCATCCCCTGAATTGGTCAGACCCTCGATGCATCCATTGTAGGGGCGTGTCGGAAGGGTCCTACAATGATACGTATCGATCGATACGTAATGATACTTTGAACCTTCGTGTAGGCAATTGACTATGGGTGAGATGGCCCGTTAATGATGTTGATAAACAACTCATTGTCACTCTTTCTAATTCAGTGATTCCAAGTTGGAGACAAAAGTCCAACCCAGCGAGAAGAGTAAAAAACTCAGCTTGAATGGAGGAAGTATATTCATAGAATTTGTAGAAAGCAAAGCAAAAACCTCCCAAGGCATCCCTAATTATTCCACCCTCACCAGTGTCACCTGGGTTCCTCCTATTAGCACCATCTATATTTAATTTATAACAAGAAATTTTTATGCTATCCATCTAATTTTCCTTCGCCTAACATCCTTGGTTGTAATATTAAGAGTTTGGAGCACAAGGTTGTTACAGCTAGCATTGAGAGGGGGTTTTTGGATGGCATTAATATCAATCAACCACTTATTCACTTTTGAAATAAGCTCATTTGATGTTGAAGCTTTTCTTTCAAAAACTCTTTTGTATCTATCATTCCAAATAATCCAAAGAATGAGACATGGGGTGATAGCTATTAAATTGTCAACTTGAGAGTCAGCTTTGCACTGATGCCACCATGCTTTCACCCAATCACCAATATGTTGTGAGGGATTAATGTGTATGTCAAATAAGCAATAGAAGAAATTCCAAACTTTTTGAGTCATAACCCCACCTAGAAACAAGTGATGAAAGGATTCGGTTCTATGGCTACCACAACAACATTTTGAAACCAAATTCACCCCACGCTTCATGACTTTGTCACCGATTGAAAGAGTACCATGCATAAAATGCCACATAAACATTGGGTTGAATTCTATGGCTCATTGGATTGTTCAAGATCAGATTGGTGCCAGACATGCACATTTCAGTATGCATTGGAAACATCTCCTGTATTTGTCATGTCCTGGAGAGATGTTTCTAATAAATGGTTGGGATGGGCTGTGGGTCACGTATGGGTGTGCTCCGTGGGGTGTTAATGCGAATTCTGTGCAAAGAGCCATCTCATGTGCCAAGACGACACCTGCTCTTCTCAAAGATCGTGCAGATCCGCTGAAAACTGTAGACCCCTAGTGTTTTTTTCTCAATCAATGAGAATGGCAATACTTCCTCCAAAAGCCGTGTCATAATTTATCCAGGGAACTATTTTGGGGATCAGTTCTCAGGTCGAATGGTCGATTATTTGGTCCGAATAAACAGTCTATTCTGACTAGAAAATTAAAAACAGCTTAAAATCCTTATTTGGATCGATGATTTAACCACCTGAATCAGCAATTTACTATCAAATCAATGGTTTTAACGAAAAAACGGTTTTGGGATGAAATGAAATAAATCAGATTACCGGTTCTCTCTTCTTTCGGTCCAACTGTCCGATCCAGTCCGAACCGCCGGTAGACATTAATTAACATGAAATCTGGAATCTGGTAGCATGGACACTCAAACTAAACTATCGAAGGCAAAGAAAATAAAGCCAATTCGAGTGCTTTGACATGTTATAGAACTTTCTTTATCCCTCTTTTACTCGTTGGTTCATTATTTCGCCTTTTGGTCATGTAAATACAATATAAATATTAGCTATGTGCCTATGTAATGAACTTAATGTTTCTGCTAACATTAATTAAAGTTTACTCCTATTTTGCCCAAGAAAAAGTCAGACCTAGACCTACATAGTCATTGTTGATTTATGGAATCTTTGAATGTCCGGAAGTGCAAATGGAGAATTGTTTTATAAGGTTAGGCTTGGAAGTTGGAAATGCAAAGCAGTAGAGGATAAATGCATATATAAGTTTAGTTAGGTAATCAGCATTAGGGAATAGTGGTGGGTGCGTAGCCTTTATGGTATGATTTGACGGCCACTATCCATATTTCGATTCTCATTTGAGAATGTACCGTCAAAGTCTTCACGGAGGAGGTTTGATTGGTCAAAGCTTTCTTCGTATAATGTCTTCCGGCAGCATACCTTGGATTGGATGTGTCAATTTTGCATTGAATTTAGTTAACAGATGTTCAAATCCCAAATAATTAAATTGGATCTTGAATCAGATTTACTGTATCAATTACGGTTGGAGGTGTAAATGGGACCATTTTAATTATAGTTAGAGGTGTAAATTTGACCATGCTCAATGCTTTTAGTGCTTATGCTATGTTAGTCTATGCTATGTTAGTCTGCAGGCCAGGTTGGCCCGTGCTTATTACTTTTGGAATATTTTAGAGATCCAGCACAGTACAATCCATGGCCCGAGCCATATTGTGTTGTGTCGCAGGATGAGATGACCTGTAGGCTGAGTCTTGTATCAAGCTGAGCCAAGCCATGAGGTATAATTTTTACAAAAAATTTAAAAATAATGAAAATTTAAAATAAATATAAAATTGAAAACAAATCTTAAAATTTTATTTTATATGAATTTTGATATATACAATAATAAAATGATATAATATAACAATTGTTTATACATATACACACACGCACACACACCATGCTACAGGCTATCCAGGCCATGCTGGCATGGTTTTCTTAATCATGTGGTCTAGTCCATGAAAATCCAAGCTCAGCACAGCCCATCCCATCATGAGATCGGCTTCTGTCAGAGCAAAGTCTGTTTGAACACTGCTCGAACTGCCTTTATAGCTTTGCATCGGAAATATCTCCGTATTTCTATGCTTTATTTCATGAGAAGATATTCCCAATGCAAGGTTATGATCGCTGTTCGAATAGACTTTGTCTGACTGAATCTTGTTTCTCCCATCATGCCATGCCAGGCATAGCTGGACCAAAATTGTCCCGGCAGGATTTACAATTTTAGTTACAGACTTACAGCCCATTTACAGAGTTTTTTTGTACCAACTACGGCCCCAAACCCTCAGTGGCAGGGTTTAACTGTCTTTATCCCGTCAGCGTTCAGTCTTAACAAAAATAATTCTTTACCTTTCGAGAATTAAACCGATATCTAATGCAATTAATCCCTTTTACTACATGATTGGTATGTGCTATAGCAAAATCGAACCCAAGAAGATCTGTAGAAGCACCCACAGTCCCGCATCAACCTGCTCCTGCATTCCCTGGAATAGCTTTTCCATGACTCTCGTTGAGTGGTGGCAATTGAAGCATCTTATTACATGCACCATAATTTGAGCTTAATGCTTTTTAGATAATTGAAGCAGTTTATTACATGCACTAAATTATCCTAAGCCCATATCTCTGGAATAAGTGGGCAAATTTCAAAAATTTTTCTCCCTTCAATCAATTGGGAATCGTATTCCCTTATTTTAGAATCAAATATTCAAGGATTTACTCGAACCAAACCAAACCAGATCTGAACCAAAGATCAGGGAAGGGTTATACCTGATACGGAGAATCAAAATCTCCCAATGTCGGTGTTCACGCCCAAAGAAAGATCCAAAATCTGCTCCCGCTGAAGATGACACAACGATGGTGGGGCTGAACCAACAGTGTACGTCCAACGTACCGAACTCTTCGCAAGAATCCGTTGGAGGCTTAGAGCACCGAACCAAATTAGTCTTTCAGCAAAGACTGATCTCAAGAACCAGTTTCTTGATCTTCCCTTCAGTGGAGTTCGAACCAAGCAATAAGGTGGCGGCGGCTGGAGGAGTTCCTAAGGCTGAAAGTGGCGTGGATGCAGATTTCAGCTTAGGAAGAAGAGATCCTATCTCAGATTGCAGAAGATGTTACTTCAAAACCCTAGGTCGAATTCTTGTAATTCAAGATTAGGGTTTCCTCCTTTCTTAGTGATTAAGAAATCTCCTAATCCTATTAGGAGTTATCCCAATCCAAATCAGTATTTGGATAGGGGATAATCTTAATGCTATCTACAGATTAGGTCAACCCACTCCTGATCTTATCAGGAGGTTACCAGATTCAAATCACATTTGAGTTTGGTCTCCAAGAGTGGATAGAGTTAGAACCCTAATCCTTTAGTTAACCCTATTCCTAGATATGCCCTCTTAAGTGGGTGATCATATCAGCCCAGGCCGAAATGGGCTTTAGGCCCAATAAGTAATCAGTGCTCAATAAGTTTCCAAACTGCTGCCTAGTTGGGCTTCTTTGTATGACGTGGGACCTAAGCATTGATCTACACATCAACCACATGGGTTCAGCCCAACCTTTGTTACAAGGTCTAGCCGAATTCACTGGAAAGTCCAGTGAACCCCTTGAGCCCATCACATGGACTCTATGGGCCCAACACTTACACTAAGTGGTCCCTGGGCCAAGCCATCTAATAAAACCCCAAGGACTGTGTGCAGATGCAAGATTAGCCCATCAAGTGCAACCCTAAATGGCCTTACACTTAACTTCTCGACCCATAATGATCAAACACTGCTCGACAAGAGAGAACCTCTCTCTCGGCTACAAGGAACAATGTTGCACTCTCTGCTCCCATGGATCCCGGGAATTAAAACCATTTGTAAACATTTCGAAACCGTATAAGTATATATATCATATATATAATTTGCAAAAACAAAATTCCAACGATTGAAATCAACTACCGGCAGTTTGGTTTCCATCAGAGAGAGTGCATCCCCGATCATTACCCTTGTCCAACAAAGGAGTTGATCCTATCACAATGATCACCCACTCAGATGAATTCTCAGACTGTCCCAACATGCCCTGGTTTTGACCTCTGCTAAGAATCTCACTGATTGGCATATCAAAGACAGCCCAATCCGACACATAGTGCAGTATCATAATCGAGTCTAGGGGTCAGGTGTAACTTTCCAGTTTTGCCCATCAATCTCCAAGGTCCAGGGCAATACTGGAAATCTGGTCCGGTTCAAGGATTCAAGTAATCCTACACTGCATGTGCCTTGGGTCTCACCCTGGCGRCYGAGACAAGCCACCCCAACACTTGGCAGCACACTAGTGTCAGCCTTGGCAGGATAAATCTCCCCAGATTTATCCAACGACTGTGAATGTTCTAAACTAACACGTCTCATTAAGTGTCTAGTTTAAGGGTCTTACACAGAAATATACCACACAACATGAATCAAATATGTATTTTATTTATTTGCACTAAATGTCAAAAATAATCAAAACTGATTGAAGATAAGGGCATACAAAATTGTCTAACAATCTCTACCTCACCTTCTCTACTTCCGGAAACCAGCAAAGATGAGTATGTATTCAGATATTTAATGCTCTTTTAATCTTATGCTCGGAATGACAGAAATTATCTCATTGAATGCAAGAGATAATTTGAAGGTAGGAAATAGGAATAGCGACTCATGTTATTTTGTCGTATTCGGGTTGTTTCAAGATGAGGTAGAGATATTTCATATTTGGATATATGAGTTGATACGATCATAAAACGACTACATAATTTTTATCAAAATTTTCAAACATGAACACAACTTATTTATTATACGAATAACAATATGATACGGCTTAGATACAATTAACATGTTTTATTTTATATTAAATATTGCATATAATTCGAATTAATATGAAATCATGATTAATCTATTTAAGATAAATAATAAATATATTTAAATAGTAAAATAAATATTTAATCATTTATTGACTAAACAAATTTATAAAAAACCATTCAATGTCATTCTTATCTACCATAATAGTATATATTTGAAACTTTGTGTTATAAACAAGTCATTTTGAATTAAGGGGTCAACAGAAAATTAAAACTTTTATTAATTGTGTTAAACAAGTTGACTCAATTTGACATGAATATGATTAAAGTAAATCCGAATTCACTAATTTTATGTTGCATTTGAGTCGTGTTTGTCAAAACAAATTTTGTGCGTAAATTTTAAACACAAAAAATGAGGACAAATTAATTTTTTATGTATGAAAAGTGTAAGTGGGATACGATCTCTTTCTCTCTCTTTAATTTCTCTCTTATTTTAAGAAAAGAACACCCTCTTATTTTCTTGTCGTAAGTAGAATCCAAGAATATAGTAAACTTTTTTTCCTAGATCACTTGCACTTTGAAACTAGAACCCGCACAAGTGCTTTTGAGGCCCAATCTTACAAAACAAAAATTAAAACACTTGCTTCGAAATATTTCAAGAGAGAAAAATACACAAACTCACTGTAACTTGCAGCCATGAGTGAAAGTTAACAGTTGATTTTGGGTAAAGAAGTTTTCCACTAAGGACAATTCATCACTATAGAAAGATTTGGTTGTAAGAGGAGAGAAACACCAATTCAATTGAGGAGCAATATAATTGATGGCATTCGCTTGGAGTGATCTCTAACAATTGATTGTTGTGGCCACTTGAGGGTTAAAAGATTTATCTTCGATCATAAAAGGCTTTAATTATAGCAGTTTGAGGGATGCTAACCTTAATTTTTGTGCAACCGTCCCTTTTTTCTTTCTTTTTTTTTTTTTATTTTTTTTATTAAAAAGAAACCTAGCCAAGAGAGAGGACCTTTCCTCTTGTTTTCTCCTTTATTTATAAAGGTTCATTAGGTGAACCCACTTTGAAGTAGATGTGTCAATTGGACTGGATTTGGTTCAACCGGATCTAGTCCAATGTGAGTTCACTTACAAATGGACTAGACCTAATCCAATCCAAATTCAATACAAACCAAATCCAATCCAATCTATTAAAATGTAAGTAGACTGGATTGGATCTAATTCAAACTGAATGGAATAGAAAAAACAGAACATATAAAAAATTACAAAAATATATTAGAATGAAGAAAATCTGAAAATTACAAAAATATACTCTCTGTCATTGCAAAAGCACTTTTCATAAAAGTACGTTTATAAAAGTACTTTCGTAGAAATGCTTTTATAAAAGTGCTATCGTAAGTGTTTTTTTAAATGCTTTTGTAAAAGCACTTTCGTAAAAGTGCTTTTATAAAAGTTCTTTCATAAAGGTGCTTTTATAAAAGTACTTCCATAAAAGTGCTTTTATAAAAGTACTTGCATAAAAGTACTTCCATAAAAGTGTTTTTATAAAAGTACTTGCATAAAAGTACTTTCATAAAAGTGCTTTTATAAAAGTATTTCTATAAAAAGTTCTTTTGTAAAAGTGATTTCATGTAAAAGTACTTTTATAAAAGTGCTTTTATGAAACTGCTTCTATAAAAATGCTTTCCTAAAATTACTTTTGTAAAAGTGCTTTCATAAAGATACTTTCATAAAAGTGATTTTATCCCGTCTTTAGTTTTGATCAATTTCAAATTCGATATGGATTTGGCCTCATGATTGGATTATTGGAAATTTTGTTCAAGTCCAATCCAGACCAATAAGAATATGGACCAATTTATTTTGGATTGACCCAATTCAGTAATTATAATGTACCAACCAAATCTGATGTAATAAGGTTTTGATCGAATTAAATCCAATCCAAAACCGATGGATTGACACCCCTACTTAGAAGATTTAAATTTAAATCAAAGGAACATACTAGTTTTCTTTTATTTAAGCATAGTGAATTGACAATGGGGCCCAGTGATTACTTTTTGATCTCTAATGTGTTATAAGTAAAATGGGTCCTCTCATTGAAGTCTGGTCCAATTCCCAATAATTGAAATGGGATTCAGGTGCAAAGCCCGTTCAAACAACCATCATAGTCTTGCATTGGGAATATTTCCCCATCAAATAACGCATAGAAGTACGGAGAAGTTCCCGATGCAAGGCTGTAAAGGCTGTTTGAACAGTGTTCAAACGGGCCTTGCACTGACTGAAGCTGATCTTCCAATAATTGGAGTTGGGACCAAATGACACTTGGCAAAAGATCAGGCCCACACATGAAAAGTAATATATTCAACCATAATTTTCCCTCCTCAATTGACCTTTAAATGGGAGGGTAGATTCAGTCCTCATAAAATTGTGCTCACACCATTCTCACAACAATTTTCAATCATTGGGAATGTCTACATACTTCATCTTTTTATTCAGGAGATGTTTCCAATGCACAGCTCAAAGGGTTGTGAGAATGGTGCCAACACAATTTTATGAGGAGCAAATCCTTCTTTAAATGGGCACTAATAAGCTAGTTTTTTGAGAGAATCTCTTTATTTAATTTTAACTCTCGGTTTGGGAGGAGTACAAATACAAATATATACAGTATAAATTCATACAAAATAATACAAAATATAAGATTTCGCTCTAATTTAACATGATTAGAGAGAAAATCTCTCTAATTGACATAAATAATGGGCCCTACACCAATACTCAACTCTGACACTTAATTTAGTGGGATGGTTAAGGATAACCACGTGGCATGGGACTAATGCTCATTGCCCTTATTCAATTTGGTTTACAATGGTAGGAACGAAAACGGATCGGATAGAATTCGAATCAGGGTTATTCGAATCTGATATGTCGGATCCGATCCGATCTTATCTGAATTTGAATTCTATCAGATATTCGGATCTGATTCAATTTGACTTCTTTTCTTTTAAAATTAATAAATTATTAAAAGAAAATAAATAAAATATATCAATTTAAATAAAAAACAAGAATACAAGTATTTTTTAAATTATTTTCATTATATATACATGCATTTTTATAAAAAAAACAAATAATATAACTAATTTATAAAAATATAATATAAATAATATATTTATAAATAAATAACTAACACACATATATATATGTATTATAAATATTTATATTTATAAATATATAATACATCGGATCAAACCTTCTCGGACTAGATGGGGGGTGGGGGATCCGAATCCAATTCGATCCAAAGATTTGACTAAATAAGACCGGATCTCGAATTGGAATGGTCTGATTCATTTGCACTCCTATACAATGTACCCCACCACACTACACTTTCTTGGGCTTGAACTCATAATTTTACCGGAAAAGTATGGACAGGTTGCTTAGTGGGCCCAATAACTCCTTTGAGTTGTATTTCACATTGGACCCTATTTACTGCCCTTCTTGGGCCAAGAAACTTACATACCAACAGTGTTCATATATGATGTCAAACATTGTCAACCCTAAATGAAGAACTTGGGTTCAGTTTCTCACAAGACTGTTTTTACACTGTATTCATAGCCCCTTGTAATTGTACATCGGGAATCCCCATGATTAAAAAACATATAAGTATAAAGATATTTTTAAGTCCTTTGGATTTTTTATGGTGAATATGATCTTTAATTAGGGTAAGTTGTAGGTAGGTAATTTGTACTTTGGGGGTAACCTTACTTTAGGCCCTAAACCTTTTAATGTACCACTTTAATACATGAACTTTTATGTATATATCTTATTTTATGCCTAAAAAATCTAATTTTTTTCTTGTCTCTAAACCATTTCAAGAGTCCAGCAATAACTAAGAAGAGTGTGATTGCCCCTTCGTTAGAGATTTATGTCTTAAAAAATCTATTTTTTGATAGAAACCTATTTTAATTGTTTATTGAAAAAGGAACCTATTTTAATGGAAGGGAAATAATACCCTCCATTAATTATTGCCAAAATTGGACTCTTGAAATAAGTGAGAGGAAGGTGACAGTTTTTAGAGTTAGTAGAATAGACTGTAGAGTTGAGTTAGCAGAAAATCCAGACGGGCACAGACATGCATATATCATGTTGGAACATTTATTTGGTGACTCGGATCTTTTCCCCTAATCCCCTTTCCCTCTTTCTTTCTTTTTTTCCCCTGAATTAAGCTATGCATTTATTCGGAAGTCACAACTAGGAAAAACTGAATTACAGGAGAAATGATCGAGATGAAAATGGCAAGAATTCGAGACGTTGCAAGACAGCTTGTCCACATTCAACAGAAATTAATCTTCTGTTTTTATGGGAAAAAACAGGAAATTAATGTGATTCCTGGCGCAACAAAGTTAGTGCATTTGACTTTGGGGGTGGTGGCTATTAATGGTTGTTGCATTTCATCGTCACTCTATATAAAGCTCTCTTGAGTGGGTTGCACTCTATAAAGCTTTGGTGACCCTATCATTCCCACTTATAAGAATATAAGCATACCCAAGTCATTACTCTCTATTTGGCCCTCTTGAAACCCTAGATCACAAAGCCATGCCGTCTCAAATCAATAACTTCCTTCTTCTTCTCATCATGATCATACTCTTCATTTTCTCGTCTTCAGGTCAGCATGTTCTCTCTCAATCGATCTAAACCTCGTTTCTGAAATTTGCTAACTAGCTTATGTAACATCAGGTAGTCTGCCTTGTTCTCTCTTGCAGGCAACGTCCATGGCATAGTGGAGGTTGACGCCAAGTCTAATCTTATTCCAGTTCACCAGGTAACTTTAGTTTTATGTGTGAAATTAAACCATGGTCATACAGTTGTTTGGTCTCTTCCTCCATAAGCATGCATAAATTCCATGAAAGCAATGACCAATTCAGTACCATATATTCTGATGAAATGAAGGCACTAAATAAGGGACCATGCATATATATATCGATCATGGCCCCAAGGTTAACACTACAAATGCTGTTTCTCTTTAGTTGTTTTATGTAATAGATGTGGATTAATTCAGTCTCCATTTTTAATTCTACACCAAAGTGAGTGTGCAATATAAAAAATACAAGGAGGAAATAGAAAAAAAAATCATTATATAATTACAGGGCTTCAACAACATTTGTGCTGTGCAAGCTGCAAACGTGCTTAATTTGGTCGAATTTCTCAGGCTATATATGTTTGGTTTGATAGAGAATAAGAAAGAAACAGAAGGGTGAGGGGTAATTAAGTTCTTAAGGTATTTCACAAATTAAAATCTGTTAAGAACTTTCTGTTTCTCTCTTATATATTTTCTATTCAACCAAACCAAACGTAGCCTTAAATCACTCTTTTTAATTTGCTAACCCACAAGATTTGTGTGATGAAGGGTATCGTCCATCAGGTGAAGACAAGGAAGCTTATGACCGCGGATACGGTGCAAGATTACGACTATCCAGGGCCCAACCCTAAGCACGACCCCAGGAATAAAGGGAAGCCCCCGGTCGGAGGTGGTGGATTTAGGACTCCTTGACTCTTTAATTTTATTCATCGATCTTCACCGTATCAACCTTTGTTCCTTCACTCCTCTCATCAATGGATAAAATAAATAACCAGTTGTACTGCTTTCTCCCTCCACCTTCCTTGAGAGTTGAGAGAGATATCTTTCGTGTTAAGGGACACCTACATATAAATTAATTTGGTATTTTTGTTCCATCCATCTGTTATATGCTTTACTTGCTTACTTTTCTTATTTACCTTTGGTATAAAGGGGTGGGGAAAAAATAGATAAAATTTGTAATTTGGTTAAGCTCTAAAGCGTTCAAATTTCTACACTCACTTCTACACATGGTTGATCTTCTGCAAGAGATTCTCATAATTAACATCCCCCAACCCAAAGAAAGAAATTGTTCCTTAGCTTATTATCAATCTGGATATCCTGATCAAACCGCCGATCGATCAGGACCATACAAGCTTAGAACGATCATATGGATGATGGACCGTATAATTTGGATTATTTCATAATGCCTGAATGATCGGTGCAAGTTATTAAAGAATAAGAAGAGAGACAATAAAAACAATAAAAGAAAGATTTGTGTATCTCGACTAAATATTACACATACAAAGAATGAAATACAAAAAGGAATAAGCAGTTGCCTATTTACATTGTTTCCTAAATGAATTGTTGTCTTTCTCAATCATGGAGATTTGCCTGTCTTGGACCTTTCTTTTTCAACATTAGCCGACCCATAGCTCTCCTCAGTAGTGTAATTCGCTAAGGCTATGTTTGGTTTGAAAGAAAAAGTAAGAAAAGGAAGAAAAAGGCAAAAAAAAACCTTTACAAAACTTATATAGATTTTCTTACCTTTTTCTTCATTTCCCTATTTTTTCTATCAAACCAAACACAATTTAAAGGAAAAACTAATTTTCGACCATGAATTTTGTGGTTTCTCGTTTAAGGGTTTATTCAAGATGAATAATTAATAAATCTAGGAAAAAAAGAAGTTTGAAGAGCATAAACAATACAAGAGAAAATGATGAATCTACCACTGAGATATAGTATTTGTCGTGTTCTGACATTTTCTTGTCTATTTTCTCCTTCCAATAATCCTGGTTTTTACTAGTTTTACCCTTTTTCTATCCCTAGCTAGTTTGCATAATCATGTCAATGTGTTCTCCACGACTTTGCCATGCATCAACGTTTGTTCATGAGTTTTTTTTTTTTCCCGCAATCTTGAAACAACTTGCTTTTAGAGTACATATTCAAAGTATTTGTCTTGCATCAATTGTTGGCTTAGACATCAAGTCCTCTACGTACAAAGATTTCCGTAGTGTAATTAGAGAGTATTTGGTACGATTGTGTTGTGGAGATTTTCCCAACCTGTATGCTCACCTGTCATGTCCAGTGGATTTGTGGGTAGCAGATCTGAGCCCGTTGTGGAGATTTATATTTTAATTTTTTTTTTTATGGGGCTACACAACCGGGGTAGTCCATCTTCCTCGTGACCTCAACCCTTTAATCTGGTTGCAGCAGGATTTGATCCCAGGTCTCTACTACAACAAGTCAAAACATCTATCAACTGAGTCACCATCAGTTGGTAGATGTTTAGATGGTGTTTGGAAACGTGGGTATTTATTGGAACTGATTTTCAAGAAAAAATGCTCATATTTTCAAGACCCGTTTTTCACAAAAAAATGCTTTAATTTTGTTTGAGAGTGTTTCTGCCACGTAGGTAGTGAATAACACTATGCTGTTTGGTAAGGTGATTTTCATCACCGTTTTTCATGTATGTGCTGACAGGTAAGCATCACATAGGATACATGTAATCGCCAATCAATCAACTGTTGGGGGAAACGGTTCACCAATGCATGAAACACCAAATTTAACGTTTCATGCATCGGTGGGATCTCGATTTACGAGGCATGCCCGATTTTTCATTAAACGCCTGAACCAAACAATGAAATATATGGGCATTTGTTGAAACGCCTATGTAAATCCGACATAACACCGTTTTTTTTTTAAATGGCCATGATCCCCTTAGTTTATTTAAGCATGAAAAAATAGGAAAAAATAATTTGAACACAAAGTATAATGTCACAATTATTTATTGTTGATTATTATCCATAAACACCTCTAGGTATCACAAAGGACTTTTTTTTTTGATAGCTGATTAGGTTATCACATAGGACAATTAAAATACTTCCTCAAGAAACATCCAAATAATGTTTTCCTCAAAGCCACTCTCAGTAGAGCAATAAATAAAAAGTTGTGAATCAATTCAATTGAACAGGATTATGGTTCAAAAAAATATAAAATAAAAAAACAGGATTATGGTTCAAAAAAATATAAAATAAAAAACCGGATTATGGTTCAAAAAAATAAAAAATAAAAAAAAACAGGATTATGGTTCAAAAATAATAAAAAAAACAGGATTATGTTTCAAAAAAATATAAAATAAAAAATAAAAAAAGCAGGATTATGGTTTGATAACTCAAAATGCCTATGTAGTAGTGAAACTGTTCCACAATTTCACAGCACCATACACCACCTTAGAGACAGCTTTATGAGTAGGATTTTGGTACTTTGGCTGTTTTCTTAATAAATGCTGCTACATCATTGCCATGCATGCATTTTGATTTTGCGTAATCAGAATTTTAATTGCTTTTTTTTGAAAAAAACAAATCTTAATTGATTTGTTTTGATACTTAAAATCTTATTTGATTGGGTTGATTTAAGTAACATTCTGCTTTTTCGGGTTATCGTGAAAGTGGATTCTAGTGAAAACAACATTTCGAGGTGTTTTGCCCTTCTAATTTCTTGATTTTCAAAGCCTAGCTTTGCTATAATATTGCCTCAAGAAATGACTAAATCAAGGTTTGCAAAACTGATCTGGAAATTGAAGTACTTTGGCCTCCGGTTTCTAGGTCAATGGTTCAATTATCTACATCGAATGAGTCAATTCATGACTTAATAATAATAATAATAATAATTAACTGGTAAAAGATACAGAAAATAAATAAACTATAGGAGAAAATGTGCATAAACCCTTTGTCATTTCAAAATATCAATTTAAGCATATTTTTCATCTCTAGAAAATCTAGGGAAATTGTCACTTTTGATATCTATTTTCAAAAATTTTGTCAATGGCCCTGTAGCATTTACTCTCGTATTTATTTCTGAATTCGTATTATTGAAGAAGAGGAAGAAGGGAGAGGAGGTGAAATTGAAAGAAAACTTCATCATGTCTCATCCAAGTTCATGGACGAAGGAGATCCAGCGGCAGTAAGGAGTGAGCTTGAAATAAGAAAGAACATAGAATGTTAGCGTTTTTAACTTCAACCCAAGAATTGCTACTCGAATTGAGTGGTTCAATTGTCTGAGTTAACGGTTCTTTGACCATTTTAATGTATTTTTCTAAAATATATAACACTTTAGGACAAAAATGAAATTAGTAGCAGGACTGGTTTGTTGGCCAAAGGTTTAACTGCCCGAGTCAACGATGGTTTTAAAACCTTGCACTAAACAATGCATAAATTCTCCACTAAATATGTGATATATTTAAGCTCTGTTTGGAAAGAATACAAATACAAATATATAGAATATAAAATATTGTATTTTGTATATATTTGCACTGTAGATATTTATATTTGTACTCTTTAAACAACTTCCGTTTCTTGAATTGTTCAACTATAATACCCTCTTCTGTCCATGCAATTTTAAATTTTAGTAAAAAAAGAGGACTTCAAAGCTTGATGAACGACATTACAAATTGCAGTCCTATTATTTATTCTTTATACCTTGTCACATAAGGGAGCTCTCTGTCCACCAACCCGCTAGTTACTACAAATTAAACGGGTGGATAAGAGATCAGTCTGCAATATAATTGACCAGTTGGCAGAAAAATCTTACTCACCACCAAACCCCTTAGCATTACTACAGTGAGAATCTCACGACGTTGATATTGGATACATTGAGATTTGATTTAAAAAGAGATAGGTTTACATCATCCATCACTTGGACAAGTCATGAAGCTAAATGATGTTGTTGAACTAAGGTTGACGAGTAGCAAATGAAGTGTCCTGATGACTCAGGTAAATTAATTAAACTGGATCCAACAATTTTTGCATACAGAAGGTTAGAGGCCTGAGATGGTCCTTGAGGAAAAGTACTCTGACACTCAAAACAACGAAGAAAGTAAAAGGATTGGCTAGGCCAAACTAGACCTGTTCATGGGCTGGGTTTTTGTTCTTCATTAACAATATTTTTTCGAGCCCGAGCCCGGCCCGACCAACGGGCTTACAATTCGGGCCCGAGCCCGAAGCCGACCTAACAGAGGCTGAAATGTAGGGCGATTAAGTTCACTGGTGGTGCGGCTGGCGCCGGTGCCTAAGTTCGCCATCGCCGATGCTTGAGTTTATTGGTTCCTGAGAATATGCAACAATGCATGAGAATGAGAACTGCGAGAGAGACAAGAGAGAGAAGATTCACCACCGGAGAGAGGGGCGATTGAGTTCACTAGTGGTGCGGTTGGCGCCAGTGCCTGAGTTTGACGGTTCTTGAATCCTGAGAATATGCGAGTGCGTGCGAGTGAGAACTGAGAGAGAGAGAGAGAGAGACGATCGATGCTTGAGTCTGTCGGTGCTTGAGCTTGCCTGTCACCTCTGAGACTGAGAACATTGGCTGCTTGCTTGGATTCGTGTCGGTTATTGAGAGTGAGAATGAGGAGAGAAAGATAAAAGATGAAAAGAGGGAATAGGAAAGGTTAATCGATTAGGGTTTACAATAAAATACAAAATGTCGGGTCAGGTTGGGCTTTTGTGACAAATCCGAGCCCGACCCATAAAATAGTCGGGCTTGGGCTTTTAGGCCCGAGGTCAAGCCCGTGGGCTAAAGTTCATGCACAAGCCCATCTGGGGATCGAGCTAAAGTTCATGCTCGGCCCGGCCCATCGGGCTACCCAGCCCATGAACAGGTCTACGCCAAACTAGTTAAGACGAATTGGTCAACAAGCTGAAAAGCAAGTGAGCAAGCGGATAATAGGGTTGGGTAAAGGCACTTTAAATACTTATTGGGGAGTGTCGTTGTGCTCATAGTTTTTAAAACCAAACCGGTCAGAAGAATGTCAATCCGAATGACTGGCCCATTCTGACAAAAAAAATAAATAAATAAAAAAAATTAAAAAAATTTAAAAATTTTGAAAAACAGTCAAAATCATTCAAACGGTTTGGATGATTCGTACAGTTAACTGACTGGTTTAGCGGTTTATTGACCAAAATCAACGATTTTGAGGAAAAGTGGAACCGATTCCTGGTTTTTCTTGTTCGACCGACCGATCTGGTCTGATTTTGAAAACCATGGTTGTGCTCTTCATAAGTGGGACACATGGTTCACCACTGAGGTCTGGTACATTTCATGTGAGGATCTCCCATGTGCTGTGAAACATTGTGAGGGGCAATTCTGTAGGGGGCTGATTTTGAACTTTCGTGTGAGGAGCTCAGGTGTTGGTGCCGACCTTTATAATTGGCACATGTCCCCTTGTTGGCGGATGTTCAATACGTGTCCCCCTTTTCGCTCTCCCACGTGAAGATTCAACCAAGATCCGATCTCTTATCCCATCACAAAGATTTAAAGGTGCCGACTCCCAACAATTAATTTGGAACGTACGTCTGGATATGGTTAAAAAGTTAATTTTACCCATAATAGTACAAGACATCTCGAAGCCAAGGCAGGAGAGCCACTGAACGTTGGGTTCCATTATCCCCCGAACGTGCACTTAGTCCATTTTCTGGTGGTCTCGCTACATAGTGACTGTATAGACAATAGCGTTGCTTTTTCACATGTTCTTTTTGGCGATATTCGCTACATGTTAGTTTGATTACGGAAAGCAGGGCAGAACTTGGTGCTTGCTTACCAAATAATTCAACTGAATCTTATCTCAAGTCCCAACCATTTCAGGTCGGCAAATATGAAAATGAAATATCTGGGTTAGAAAATCATGTACACCGCATTTATCTTAGACACGTGTTACAAATTCTCAGGCCAGAAATGCTTACACAGTGGATCAGATCCTGCCCAGTCCTAATATTTGGGTAGTGGTCATTGGTCCATATATGTGGGAGCTCGCATAAGGATAGAAATTATATTGTTTTGGACCACAATTTTTTTTTTTCTTTTTGGGCTTATCTTTATCGGATATAATAGTGCAAATTCAATATTGCAGATCATTTCAACAATGATTATGTCTTTACCATCAATGGAAGAACAGTATCTGGAGGTTTTTCTAATTAAACTTGTTTTGTTCTGTTTGCATGTCGAATACAACTAATATTAGTGAGAAGGAAAAGATATCGAATGACTTAAAGCCTTTTAACAAAAATAACTTCGAAATAGAACTTACGATTAATTAAAAAGGAAATATTTTTTTAAGATATAATATCATGAGATCGTCATCATTATCATCCAAGTCTTATTTCAATTATAAGGAAAAAAAATATGTTGTAACAATGAAATGAGAAAATCAGTCGATGTGATGTGTCCATGTCATGTTTTGTTATTTCTTTCCAATACTGGTGTTCACATTTCATTGCGGTCAGATGCAGCCACAGTTGCACATTTGTGCTCTCACTTTCTCTCACTATATGGGGTCCCCTACGTAAATAATCTTGTTTTCACCATTCCCATCTGTATAATGCCATGTCTATTTTAAATTAAATCATTTCTTGCTATGACCAATATGTCTTTTAATTTGGTCTATTTCTTACTCTTTTGGTCCTTCAATTTGAAATAGATCACTTATTTTTATGGGTGATGCTTATGTGATAAAAGCATCTTAATCTATTTTCAATAATATAATGAGGTGACTCTTAAATAATTGGGTTATAATTCTAAATTTCATGAGATTATTACAGAAAATTGCATTTATTACCATAAAAGATCAAAAAAGAAAACTTGGTAGATCCATTTATAAAACAGGCAATCAATTCATAAAACATTGAGGGGTATAGTGCTAATAGTAAATAAGTTCAATGGCAAGTAGGGGTTGATTCGAGCCGAATAGCTAGTTATTTGAGCTTGGCTCGCCAAGGTAGTACGAGACTTGAGCTCAGTTCGACTCAAACATGACTTGAGAAAAATGTTTAATAATAATAATATATTGCTATTATTATTATTGTTGTTGTTATTGTTATTATTATTATTATTATATGCATGTATGTAACTATTCGAGCTCGACTGGTGACCACCCCTAATGGCAATCCAACTAGTTTGTGTACAGTTCAAATGAAATACTTGAACTCTTGTCCCAAAGTAGGACACCACAAGTATGCATTGATATTGATACAACTATAATTTTTTTTCCTTTTCTTTCGATGGAATACGAGTATATGTAGGTATATGTGTCTATGGTTATAATGTATTCTTGAACCACTGCACTCTCTTTTTTTGCAAATCAAGAATCTCATTCCCGGGCCGGGTTAGGCCTTGTCGGGCTCTGCACTTATGATAAGGGCTATAGATTAGGCCCGGGCCCAGCCTGGCCCGGGGTTCTGGGCCTGAAACATAAGCCCTAGCCCAGGTTTACACGGGCCCCGGGCCGAGCCGGAACTGATTCTGGGCCAATGTCTTTCATATATAAAACGTTACATATTTATAATATTTTATATTAAATAACATAACTTGCATATAAACTTATTTTATACATTATTTAATATAAAATATTACATATAATATAAATTATACATGTCATGCTATAATATTTATATATAAAATATACAACATAATGTAAAATAACTTGTATACATATGTATACATTATACACAAAATGTGTAAATTTAAATATATGTGGACCGGGCCACACCCGAATTGGACTTGAAGTATTAAGCCCAATCCCAATCCTTAAATTTGCGGGCCTGATGTGGGCCCGGGCCTAGGCTGGGCCTGAACACAAAACCCAGGCCCAAGCCCGGAATTTCTGGGTCGGGCTGAAATGATCACCCCTATCACGGAGTAAATCATTTCTTTTTTCACATTAGGGTGAATATTCATTATGGGTACTTAAAAAAACATGAAATCAACTATTGCTTATTTTAAATTAATATCAAGGACATTGTTCTTGTTTGCACGATCACTTACTAACAAAAAATTCTGATCATTATATGTTGAATATTAGAAAAACTGTGTGCACCAAGAGGATTTATATTAGAAAAAGGTGAAATTAATCAACTTACTGAATTGTATGTGGCAATTTTCATGATGATTATAGTAAATAATATTTTTCCAAAATTTTTTACTCTTATTTTATATTTCTATATCTATAAAAATTATTCTTATTTATCATACTATGATGAATATATGATATTAGAGATGTGACCTTGTATTTTCTACAAGAGTTTTTTATACTTTAGTGTTGATGGAGGGTGATTTGACCTGACCCCTTGAGACGATGACACGTGGACATGACTTAGCACGAGCAATAGCTCAGCACCATAGCCTGACCGTGACTAAGTAACCAGTCCACAGGGCAGCTCGCTACACCATAACTCGCTATAGGGGGACGCGAGCTCGAAGTCCCCCGAGCTACTGAAAGGGAATACTCCAAGACAAGTCTATCCCAGCTCGCGAGCTAGAATTACCAGCTCGCTCCAACACTTAGGCAGATAAATTACCCCAAAGACAACCATGAGAGGAGTCACCTCGAAGTACCCCAAAGAGCTCGCCACAAAGTAGCTCGTGATAGAATAGCTCGTTACGCGATAGGATAGCTCGCGACTAAGCGACGCGATGCTTTCAGGAAGCTTCTATCTGACAAGACCATACCCGTCAGACTGCGCCACGTCTCCTAACCGATGGTGCAGTCCCTGCCAATTCGACAGACTGCACCCACGTCTCTCGACAGATGGTGGCGTGCCTATCCTCTCGGGACATGTCACTTACCCGATTGGGTAGTACCCTGCAACGGTTACCTGCACAGCCCTGACAGATAACGACTGCGACAGAAGCCTAGTGGCGGTTACGCCTGATTTGACAAGAACGCCTATATAAGGGCCCCCTAATTGAAGGAAAGCTCTCTTGAACATCTAAGATCTTATCTTGAACTTACTTGCTCTCGAGCTAACCCAATGATCTAGCGCGACCTACACTCTTAGCCTTTTTTACACTCTTCACTATTTTCTCCAGCATTCTAACTTAAGCATTGGAGTATTCCCACCGGGCAAGTCCCCCGGGAATTCTTCACCATTTTCTTCTCAGGTGCCATCCGTTGCCAGATAGGAGCCAGTCAGCAGCTAGCTAGGAGTGCCCGGATTGCGCAACATCAAGTGTGTTTTCATTTTTTTAATTATTATTATGACATCAAAGGTTGACATATTTTGACCCAAAAGGTTGAGTTGTTGTCTCTCCACTAAACATGAAAACAACTCCATTTTTGGGTTGGTTTTAAATTTGTATTTTACTTCTATCACTAATAAAAGTAATTATTCTTTATCACACTTATTTTTCTTTAATACAATTAATTAATGTAGGATTCAATGAAATAATGAGAGTTAATAACCTAAGTATAAGACTTAACGAGAGGGAATGGAATGTAGAGAAATATGGAAGTTCAAATTACATTTTTTACCCTCACAATTAGAAAATGACCAAATTAAAAAATAAGGGTGTTGTAATCATGAATAAGATTAATGAATGCTAATAGGAGTTAATATCTTAAATATAATACTTAAATGAGAGAGGTGTGAATGAGGAGAAGAGTAGTTGGGAAAATTACATTTCCATCCACATTCTCATTCTCACTTTTAATAGTAATATAAATATTTGTTATTTTAGAGTAGGGGTGTAATTTAACCAGTCTATAATTATGGACCGGTTAAATTTGGATTTTGAGTCCTCGAGGTGGGCTTGGGCCCAAAAGTTTAGGCTTTTATTTTTTCAGGTTGGACTTGGGCATTGCCCTTAAATAACCCAAACCCAACCCAATTTTTGAGATTGGACTCGGGCTTTAGCCCCAATTCTTAGCATCGGGCCCGAGTTGAGCTAAAGCCCGGCCTTTCCCTTATTTTGGAGATATTTTTTGGTAATAACTAATTTTTGGACATATTGGGTCTACACAAGAAGCGTTATAGCTTTTATAAAAGGTTGAGATTCCAACTATGATGTTTGCACATGGGCTACATGTGAAATTCAATTTATAGATTCCACATTATCAAAGCCTAAGCTTAAAAGGATCCTATGTAGGGCCGGGCGTTTGATAACTTCTAAAAGAGGTGCTTAAAACGAAAGGCAGAAAAGGATTAAAAATTCAAAAGCGACTTACATTCAATAGTAAATGGCCATATGATAAAAGCTTTTAGGGGTAAGATAATCACCCGAATACTTAGTACTTCATCATTCAGTAATGAAGCACGTTTATGAGTTGTTAAAATGTAGAATTTCACATTTTTTTTTTAATTTTTTGAGAGATACAGAATTAAAAAAAAAGTTAGATTAGCAAATGAAATTCATTATGTATAGGAAAACCTTATCTCATTTTATTCTAATAGAGGGCATCAAAGGTATACGTATGCTAATAGAAGAGGGTTGTGGGGTCACAATTTGATTTTTATGGCATAGGATTATTCATTTTCAGTTTTTCACATTCTAGTATTTGGAAAAAAAAATAATTAAAAAAAAAGAAGCCATTATGGTGAAAAGGCATGGTACCCAAAACAGTTAATAACAAATCAACCTTATAGAGAGATGTAAAAGTTCAAAGAAAAAACATGTGGATTATATTGCTGATGCATCTGTTAATTGTAGGGGTGTTCAACAAAAACCGAAAAACCAAAACGAATCGAGGAAATTGAATCGAAAATTTTGGTTAATCAAATCGATTGGTTTAGTGTTTTGCAAAAACCGGTGGTATCAGTTCAGTTTTTGCTTTACCTAAAAGAAAATTTGGTGGTTAAATGAATCATATAATATAAATATAAATATATTGTTTTTAATTATCTATTTATAATATATTAAATAAATTATATATTATATATTTATATCATTTATGATATAATTTATATATTTATATTTATATTATATATATTTGTGTAGTTTTATAATATATATTGAAAATATAAAAATAAAAAAACGACCAATCAAAACTGGATTGATCAACCAATTGAATCCGGTTCAATTTTTGATTCACGATTTAAAAAAAAAATCGATAGTTTTGATTTGGTTTAGAAAACAGCTCATTATCTAGTTAGAACCACTAGTTAATTGTCTAGATATAGATAAATAATGTGTTTATATATGAACCAGCGGGCCCCGTGTGAGGCACAGGAAAAAGATGTTAGGGCTTATAGGGCTTAAAACTTAGCACCACTAGGTGGGGACGGGGAGTGAAGTCCACACCTTGTCTTGACCCTAATTATATACATGTGTGTATTATATTAAATATATAATATTATTTATGTTATTTGATAATATTATTTATATTATATTATATATATATCAAAATGTTTTAAAATATTATTTGCATTGTAACTTTTTCATTTATTATAAATAAAGATTTTTCTAAAAACAAATTTTAATTAAAAAAATCAGAGATTTTGGTCCCTAATGGGAACCCGTCTCTATCAAGGACCAGGGGTGGAGCCGAAATAATTTTTTTTCCCGATGGGGATCAGGCACGGGGATGGGTATCGGTTTATAACTCGGGGTCGGAGAAGAGGAGTATGATCCCCGCCCCAAACCCGTTTGTTGCCGTTCCGACAGGAGGGTCATCCCCTAAACCCATAAATATAGTTCCAATAATTATGACAATTATAAATGTAGTATCCAATAATTATGGAAATTATTGAAAATTTCCAATTATTTATTTGAATTGTTGAAAATTTTATGATTTAACTTTCACTAAATTAAATTACCAAAATCAGTAATAGTTAGTAATTACATTACTAAAATCACTAATTATTGCTCAAAATTATAGTAAATATAAAAATTACTGAAAATATAAAAAATAAATTGATATTTATTGAAATTAATTTTCCATTGAAAAATTGTGAAATAAAATTACCAAAATATTTGAAATTAAATTTCCAATTGACCGAAATTACAGAAAATTATAGTTTAAGTGTTGATAGTTACTGAATAATGTTCAATTGTATCAGGAATTATAGAAAATATAAAAAATATTTCCCAAATTAATTTAACTATTTAATAAATTTAGAAAAATTAACTAATTTAATAAATTAGAAAATTTAACTAATTTAATAATTACCAAAATTACTTAACTGTGCAACCATCTCAGGAACCGGCTCAAGATGATTGAGAACAATCCTCTATTGTTGGGTGACCCAAATCATGGGATTCTAGTTGCAAATCATTGTCAACACAAAATATTCATTAACTCGACCTGATAGCAATCTAATACTAAAATTTTAGTATCATAACTAATTTATTTTCCTTAGTATTTTATTTAATAATTATTATAAACTAATAACGGTTTGACAGGCCATTCATTGAGAATCCGTAGAATCCTAAGTTCTTCATTGAGAATTAGAGTGATCTCTTGCAATGAAAAATATTACATGTGCTCCTATCTGAAAGACAAGAAATTCAATAGAGAAAACTGGTAGGATGTTATCTCAAAAATCTCTCAAAAGGTTAAAGATTGGAAATCCAAGCTTCTCTCTCTCAATCAGGTAGAGGTATTTTAATTAAAAATGTTTTGGAATCTGTCCCAATCTACCCCACAAGTGACCCAATAGTGTGTGGATCGTATTAATGCCCTACTGAGAAACTTTTGGTGGGGTAATAATGAAGGTGATAAGAAACTCTATTTAAAAGATTTGGAACTCAATAGCCAAACACAAAGATATGGGAGGTTTAGGATTTAAAGACATCAAAAAGCTTAATGTGGTTCTCCTCATGAAGCTGACTTGGAGATTTTTGTCTTCAAATCAGCTCTGGACCCAAGTTTTAATGGGAAAATATATGAAACATGGTCGGTCCTTTTGGACTTAGAAGAATAAGGGTGCAATTTCAGTATCTCGACTGCTATTCTTTCACGCAGAGAACTAATTATTCAAAATATTCATCAGATGGTGGGCAATGGTTGGAGTATTAATGCCATAGAAGATCCGTGGTCGGAAAACTAGAGTCCTAGTGACTTAAACAAGGCCAACATTCACTATTCTGGTAAGGTTGTTGGATTAATTGATCAGAACTCTTCTCAGTGGAGGCACAATTTGATTAACTCGCTTTTCCTCCCTAAGGTAGCTGAAGCAATTCACCGTACTCCCCTTCCAATTCATGGCAATCTGCATCCTGACTTACTAGTTTGGAAACTCACTCCTCATGGCAAATTTTCTCTCTCCTCGGCTGGTAAGTTCTTGGAGTCTACTAGCCCTCAACACTCAAACAGTCGTATGATTTGTGAAGGTCTCTCTTGGAATTCCTTCTGGGCCCTCAAAAATATTCCCCATCGAGCCCACCTTTTCTTGTGGAAATGTCTAACGAATTGAGTTCCAATTAAAGAGATACTTAACCAAAGGGTTAACAAGATTGATCCCATTTGCGAAATCTGTCACAAAGCAAATGAATCAATATCTCATATTCTCTTCCTGTGCACTGTAGTTCAAGTGATTTGGTTTGCTTCCCCCATTGGTTTAAGAACAGCTATCCATCCGGATTGGCCTATCAAAGACTGGGTTAAACATTGGTTCTCCTTGGATAACCCAAAGCATGATTCTAAGATTTCGATGCTTGCAAAAGGAGCTATTATTATGTGGATGGTGTGGAAAGCTAGATGCAAATTGGTGATGGAAAAGTCTCCTTTTAATCGTTGTCTCTCTGCAGGAAGCGCAGCAAGCTTCTTACCGTGACTCTGGGTTCATCGTTCAACTCTCTGAGGAAGTATCCCATTTTAGTTCTTGGACAAATCCTCCTCTAGGTTAGCTGAAGATTAACTTTGATGGTGCTACGACGTTGTCTCAAGTTGGGGCTGGTGTGATCATAAGGAATCATATGGGGGATCTTCTTGTTGCTCGATCTATTAATCTCGCTTCCTGCACCCCTTTGGAAAGTGAATCCTGGGCTCTATTGGAAGCTTTGAACTTGGCAACTGATTTGAATATGGATCATATTATTTTTGAGGGAGATGCGCAAATAATCATTAATTCTCTGTTGGGGACTTTACCTCACCCCCTGGCAAATCAACATGATCTTAGCCGACTGTAGAGAAATCCTTACTAAATTCTCCCAATACTCTGAAGTTTACTAAAAAGTGTTGCAACAAGGTTGCCCATAAACTAGCAAGACATGCAACTTCAATTTCTTGTCCTTGTACCTGGTCGAAGTGTCCTTAGTTTCTGACTGTACTCACTTGAACGAATTCTATCCTTTTGGCGTAAAAAAAATCCATCATAAAACAACTGCTAACATTCACAATCAAAAAATAAATAAATAAAGAGGATGAAACAAAGCAACCACAGCAACATCTCACGGTCAATGGGATGGCTATGATTGCTATTTAAACATTCCATTCAAACGCTAATAAGTGATAGAAGGCAAATTGAGAAAACTTCCATTTGTTGAAAGAGAAACGCAAGAACGATGACGCATAATTGCCAATGAATGTTTTTGCTAGCCAAATGAAAGAACATCAGCCGATTAACTCCTTCCCCCATTCACTTCGTTTGCACTGGCATTCCGATTTCGTTTAATTGTCTACAATAGATGATAAATAGAGTTTAAAGAAATGCATTGAGAATCCCTTGATTTTGCTGATTCGTTAAATTCTGACCCTGATTGGCATCTACGGTAATAGCACTAAATAGTGATTACAGTAGATGCGAAAGAGTGGAAATTAAAGCTCAGGTGACATTGGAATATATTGATAATCTCTTTAAAACTCAATTAATAGAACACAATCTAACATACATTGAGTTTATTATATAGGCCTCTTTTCTTTTCGGTAAGTTATTTACTCGCTTAAATATAATTACCTGGATAAGTTTTTCTTGGGAAATACTTATCCAGTTAAGTGCATCTACCCATATTTTTTTATTTTTTAGCTAAATAAAGTAATGATCATTTTAGTCATAGAAATCCATTATTAAAAGGGGCATTTTTGTCCCATTCAAGTATTGGCAACTTTCCCCCTATGTGGGAAAGTTATTTACCCACTTAGGAGATGGGTATCACTTTCCTGGGTAAGTGATACCTGACGGAGCACGATCTCGATGCTCCTAGCTGGAGGATGAATTGAAACTTGGCTGCGTGGTGGCTGGTTCAATCTGCAAAATAGTGAAGCTCATAGAACTTGGGGTGGCTAACCCGGCAAGGTCGCTCCGATGCTTAAGTTAGTATTGCGAGTTGAAAGTTGAGTTATAAGTATACTAGTGGGCAAATAATTCTACGTACCTGGACCTCACGAAAACGGTTCCGGGGTCTTCGGCCTGAGTGGATGAGATCTGTTTTTGTTTTAGTCGGGGAGTAGCGCGTCAGCTAATGAAGTCTATTGCCTTCGTTTGATCCGGTTGGGGAGAGGATAATGCCAACCGTTATGCAGTGTGATAGGTTTGGAGTCTGCTATGAAGCTTTTGGACGCAGTTACATGTTACTTCGGTTCTTGGGCCCCGAACTGGATTAGGTACCGAGGTGAGTTTATGCCGAGGTGACCGAACACCCAAGCTCTAAATCTGCTGATTAGGTTGCTTTTGTTGAGTTGTCATCCTTCGAGCAGATCGCGTCCACGTGACCTTTACTTACTAGGTCGTGCAAACCACCCTTCATCCATTGCCCCCCACTCCTCGTGCCAGGGGTCCTAACCCGGCGTGGAGAGTTCATGATGAGCTCAGGTGGATTTGGCACGAAGTCTAGGTGATACGAAGGGTGGACCATTGTTCGGACCTGTTCGACTGTTTGGCTCAACCAGGGAGTGACCCAGATCGCGTATTAGATACGCGCGGACGTCAAGCCGATTATAGTCTTTGCGGATGTCAAAACGTGTGCTAAACTGATTTCAACCTCGGAAAGCATGCAACCAATTTTCCTAGGAGTCGTTGGATCGTGTAGATCTCGGCCGTTGATTCCCATATATATTGGTTATAAATAGGGACTGAATGGTTCATTTTCTTCACCACAAAATCGCGAACCAAAGCCCTTGAGGTTGCGTTCAAGTCTCTCAACTCGGTGTCAGCTATTCCCAGGTCCGAGGTCATCCAGCTTTCTTCGGTCTTCTTTAGGTGAGTTCATCTCCCTTTGCTTTTGGTTCCATTTGTCTTTTTTGTTAGTATGTCTAGCCTTAGCTTAGATACCCTTCTAGATGCGAGCAACGAATCCGTTGGGGTCGAGGTGGGGACCTCGACACAAACTGCGGAGTCTCATCCTGCCGAGGTAGGCACTTCGGCACAATCTGTCCAAGATGGACTCACCTCGGTGAGAGCAAGAAGCCTCTGGCAAGTTGGCCTCCACCTCACAGCGAGGTCACCTACCGGATAGTTTCGGTCTTCTACGATGATAGCGGGCAGGCTCCTATCCCTGGTAGCTCGGTACAGACTTCCCAATGATTTTGTTCATAGTATTCCCTTAGGCAACTTTCCTTGGGATCAAGGTCATGACAAGATCATGGTCTTTGAGGAGCAGCTCATAGTCGGGCTGCGTCTTCCACTCCATCCTTTCATAATCGAAATCATCAAGTTTTTTGACATTGCCATAGACCAGCTACATCCGAACTCCATTTGTAACATCGTAGGTACCATTGCCATAGAGCAACAACTCTTCGATCCTTTCCATTAAAAAGAACTTGTCTTGTGTTCTACCCAAACACAGGCGAAGTTACTATATGTCTCCTCGCCCTGGGTACAAGCTGTTGCACGAGCTCCCTAACAGAGTCCCGGCCTAGAAGAGACATTACTTCGTGGTTCGTAACACCGAGGGGTGGCCCTTCCCGACTCACTGGAGGGCAGCCATCTAGGACCTCAGCGTCAGACTGGACCCGAAGACAAGGGAGGAGGTCCGATCTTGGGTGAAGCTCGACTTGAAGTTCGTAAACTTTGTGACCGAGGAGAAGCTCATGCAAGTTGGTCTAAGACCTCCTAGTAGGTCGCTAACTATTGTACCTTTTTCCTATTTGTTTTAGTTTGATGTCGTATTTAATTTAGTTCATCATTTGTTGCAGTTGCCATGGATGACATCCATACTGAAGAACTCTTTGGGAGAATGTAGAAGGGAAAGAAGAAGAAGTGGGCCTCCAAGAAGGCTCACCTCCACACCGAGACCACCACCTCTGACGTCGCCACCTCTGCCCTTGAACACCCACCTATCACCGAACATCCTCCTATGATCGACTTGGTTGAGGAGGACCCAAGCAAGGCCACTCCACTCTATGTGCCTGAGGAGACCACGTCTTCAGAGCCTCGGTCCGTACCAATGGTCGCCACTTCTTTGGGCAGTGAACCTCAATCCGGAGTATTTTGATTCAAAAGTATGGCCTTCTCAAGAGCAAGGACGCGGTGTTTGCCAAGGTGGTCGCTCATTGGGCTGACTTGCTGGTTGCTCAACTCGGGACCTAAGTGGCCACGCATTGCATGGTGGTATGTACTTAGCCTTCAGGTTGTTTTGTACTTAGATTTTTCTTCATACTTCTACTTGTTTTCGTCTTTTGGCAGGTGAGCTCTCGAAGCCAAGGAGTCCTCTTGAAATGCCCACTTCAAGCTCAACTTAGCTCGCTGCGAGATCAACTGGCTGGAAAACATCGCGCGAGCTAAGAAGGAGCTATTGACTCTGCTGATGGCAAAGAAGAAGGAGCTCGAAGCGGAGAAGAAGCAATTTTAGGAGCATGAGGTGGCCCAAAAGAAAGAGAAGATGGTCGAGGTCGGGACAATGGGCTACCGCAAGGGATTTAAGCTTAACAGGTGGTTGACCCAGCATGAATTTCCCCACCTTGACCTCAGCGCCATCATGACAGTTAAGGTCACGAAGGAGATGTCCGTTGAAGCCGCAAAGGACCTTGATTCCGAGGAGGAGAGTGGCGGCGATACAACGGGAGAGGGAGAGGGGGCTAACGCCGTCGAGGACCACATGGAGACAGATATGCCCGCTAATGCTTTTGTTGGGGATGAAGAGTCCCGAACTGACTGATGCCTCTTTTTCTTGGACCCCCCTTGGTAAATGCTTGATGTTCCAAGGCTCCGAAATCAGCTAAATAGTTGTAATCCTCTCTTCTCTTTTCTTTTATTTTTACAATGTACTCAAAGTACTTTATTAATAGAATACAAACATTTTGCAAATTTTTTCTAAGTATAGATTACTCTCGAACTCGAGATTACACCCGAACTCGAATAGGAATAATTGTTATTGTACGCCGGGGTGATCAGACACTGTAGGGCGTACATGCCCGACCTATGTGCATGCGTTCTACTTTGCCTTACCCATGCCAAAGCAACTAGGTTTTAATGAGCTCGTGCCGAAGAGGCGACCGGACCTTAAGTTGCCTATGCCGAAGAGGCGAATAGGACTTCTCTGCCCGTGCCGGAGAAGCAACTGGGTCTTAAATCGTGCAGAGGTCACTTGACAGCTCGGCACCATAGCCCTTAGGCTTCTAAGAGTGACTTAAGGTCCTCTCTCCAGTTCGTTGCCCATAGGACCAATTCAGTGGTCTTATGGACGTAGTCATTTTTTGCTTGTATTAAGGTTTACAGGTAGTATCTCTTTAAGTTGTCAATATTCCAAGCTCGGGGTACCTACTTCCCTTCCATGGTCTTGAACTCATAGGCTTCTTCTCCGAACACTCGTCTAACCTAGTAAGGACCTTCCCAATTCCGACCGAGCTTACCCACGCCAGGTTTAGGTACCATTACCTTACGAAGACAAGATCACTAAATCTAAATAGTCGCTTCCTCACCCGAGCGTTATAGTACCGAGCTACTCTCTACTGGTAAGCCGTTGTCCAAAAGTAAGTCAGATCGCGTACCTCCTTAATGAAGTCCAATTTTGTTTTAAGCTCGTCATCATTTCTCTTTGTCGTAGGTTTCGAGACACAACGTCGGTACTTCAATCTCTGTCGGAATCACAACTTCCGTCCCATATGTGAGGTTGAAGGGTGTCTCACCAGCCGCGGTCTTGATGGTAGTCCAGTAGGCCCAAAGGACACTAGGCAACTCATCTACCCACAATCCCTTAGCTCGGGATAGGTGAGCTTTCAGTCCACGGAGAATCACCCTATTCGTTACTTCAGCTTGTTCGTTCGCTTGCAGGTGTGCCATCGAGGTGAAATTTTGCCAGTTTTCCATCTCCACACACCAATTCTGGAACTTGATGTCTTCGAACTGCTTCCTTTTATCGAATATCAACACCCGAGGTAGTCTGAAGCAGCACACTATGCTTTTCCAGAAGAAGTTCTGTATGTTATGAGTTGTGATGGTTACCAACAGCTCGACCTCCACCCACTTCGTGAAGTAATCTACTACCACGATCAGGAACCTTCTCTGCCTGGTTGCCAGGAGGAAAGGTCTGAGTATGTCTATCCCCATTGAGCAAAAGACCACGGGCTGGAGAGGTATTTCAGATCGGTAGTAGGAAGTTGAGGGATGTTGGCATGCCTTTGGCAATTGTCACACTTCTTGACGAACTCGAGGGGAGCGTGAAGGATCTCCTATATAGCTGCCCATCGATTATAACATAACGGCTTAATTGTCGCTTTACCCTCCGAGCTGCATTGCATTCTGTCGACAGGGTCCTGTGGAGCAGATAATTGACGAGCTGGTTTATCCAACTCAGTTCTGCAACCAACACGGGAGCGACCTCTTCTGCCCCCCCCCTCGAGAATGCTAGGGCGAGGTAGGTCTTCGATATATAATGTCATGTTCGTGTTCTCGTTGGTACTGGCCAATCAAGACAGTGCATCGGCCTCAACGTTCTCGAACCTCGGTATCTGCCTAATGAAGTAAGAGTGAAAGTTCCGCAGAATCTCTCTGACTGTGGCTAGGTATGCTGCCATGATCCGGTCACGAGCCTCGTAGTCACCGTTAACCTGGTTGACCACCAATTGTGAATCACTACATACGATGAGGTGTTTAGCTTCCATCTCCTTCGCTAGGTTAATCCTAACGATTAATGCTTCGTTGTTCGATGCTTCGAATACGAACTAGAGAGTGTACTCCAGCTTCACCCCGCTAGGCCCGCACAACGTTAGTCCAGCACCACTTCTTCGTAGATTTAACGAGCCAACTACGTGGTGGATCTAGGGCTCCTCGTCCCACGCTGGTCAAACCTTGATGAGGATCGGTGCCGCACTGGTTGGTGCCTCCGATGTATTGGCAGGCTCAGTCAGTTTCGGGGTCGGCATGTTGAACATGCATTCTGCAATGAAATCCGCAAAGACTTGGGCTTTAATCGCTGAGCAGGGCTCAAACTGGATGTCGCATTTGCTCAGTTCGAAGAACCATTTCGTCAATCTCTCAGACACATCGAGCTTGAGCAAAATCTGCCTCAGAGGCCAATTGGTGAGGATGATGATAGTGTGGGCCTGGAAGTACATGCGTAGTTTCTAGGCTATTATGACCAGCGTGGATGCTAGATTCTCGATCTCGGGGTACCTGATTTTGGCATCTTGTAAAACTTTACTGACATAGTAAACGGGTCGCTGGAACCAGTCTACTTCTTTGATCAGTACCGCGTTGACCACCTCGTCACTCGCGAAGGGATATAGCTTTAACTCTTCTCCTTCTTCAGGTTGGTTAGAACTGATGCAGTACTTAGGTACCTTTCTAGCTCGTCAAATGTGAGCTGGCACTCCTCGGTCCAATGTGGCTACCCAACCAGTCAGCCTTTGGACTGACTTTATTTTTCGGGGTGGTATCATATCTAGAATAGCTTTAATTTTTTCCGGATTGGCTTCAATGCCACGTCGGTTCACTATATAACCTGGGAATTTACCCAACGTGACCTCGAAGACACACTTGCTCGGGTTTAATTTCATATTATACTTCCTTAAAATTTGAAAAACATCATTTAAATCATTCAATAAAGAGTTCAAAAATTGGGTCTTCGTGACCATGTCATCAACATAACATTCCACTTGATTACCTATCAATGGCTCAAAAACTTTATTTACAAGTCACTAGAACGATGCCCCGGCGTTTTTCAAACCAAAGGGCATAACTTTATAACAGTACAACCCGAGTTCAGTTATAAATGCAGTATTGTCCTAGTCAGCAGGGTCCATCCTAATCTGGTTGTAGCCAGAGTAGGCGTCTAGAAAACTCAGCAACTCGTGCCCCGAGGTCATGTCTCCTAGGCGGTCAATTCTAGGCAGTGGGAAGCAATCTTTCGGGTAGGCTCCATTCAGGTCGGGACGCACATGCGCCACTTGCCGTTGGCCTTCTTTACTAGTACCGAGTTGGCGACCTAGCTCGGGTAATGGACCTCCCTGATGAAGTCTATGGCGATGATTTTCCCAACCTCTTCATCGACTATCCTCCATCGCTCTGGGGTAAGGTTGTGTTTTCTTTGTCTTATTGGCCTGACTAGAGGATCCACATTAAGTTTGTGAGTTATTATTTTAGGATCGATTCCGGGCATCTCTGCCGTGAACCAAGCAAAAATGTCTAGATTTTTTAGTAAGAAACTTACAAGTTGAGTTCGGAGTGATTTGCTGATCAAGGTGCCGATCTGAAGAGTTTTGGTTGGCTCGGTCTCGAAAACCGTTATGTGGATTGTTTCTTCTGTCGGGGCAACTCACTCTTCTATATGCTCCGCTGGTTGTTCGAGCTTGACGTCCTCCGTCAGTTTTGCCTTTCCTTTTAGGGCGGCCACGTAGCACTTACGGGATTCGAGCTGGTCACCTTGCACAACCCCCACACCGTAATCAGTTGGGAACTTCATCGCTAAGTAATAGGTGAACAGTATAGCACGTAGAATGTGTGTGATAGGATGACCTATGATCGCGTTGTAGGGGGATGGAGTCGTGACCACCGGAAAAGTGTGCTCGAATCGGATGACGTTCGGCCACGTGCCTGCCTCCACTGGTATTGTGACCCAACCAAGGGGTCTGACCTCTTCTCCACTGAACCCTACCAAGGGTGTGTCTGTTGGCTTTAGGTCGGTCCATTGTAACTGCAATTTATCGAAGGTCTCCTTGAAGAGAATATCTGTCGAATTGCCCGAGTCCACTAGGATTAGCTTCACTTCGAAGTCATTGGTTCTCAGTTTCACGACTAAGGCATCATCATGTAGATACCGAATCCCGCACACATCGTCCTCAGTGAAGTAGATAGGTTCTTCGAGCCGACGTCGCATTGGTGGGTTTTCGCCTTCGTTCTCCAATTCACGGACCGATGTCCTCCCTGTTGCTGAGGTGCACCTCACAATAATGGATCCGCCGATGATCTTATTGATCACACCATTGACTGGTCTTTCCTCTGGTAACTGCCGAGGTGGCTACTCATTCTGCCTAATAGTCTCAGGGGCGTTCCTTCTCTGGTCACCCTGACGATCTCCTTGCCCTCTCTCTTCCCATAGGGTGTAATTCTTAAGGTACCCACGGTGGATGAGTTCCTTGATCTCGTAACGAAGATTCTTGCAGTTCTCTGTGTTATGACCGTGATCCCAGTGGAAGTGGCAGTAGACGTTTGGGTTTCTTGTGGCTCGGTCTCCCTTAGCCTAGGTGGCCATCTGACGATGGAAGAGTGGTGTAGTTGGCTCGGTCTCCTCTCTTCGCGTTAAGGGTGGTGTAGTTGGTTCGCTCTACTGGAGAGGTCTTGGAACGCCGACTTGACTTGTAGCCACATGAGGGGGACTTACTTCTCGAACGTGTGGATTTGCTTCTTTTATTTGCTCGGGGACATACTTCTCTTCCTCTTTTCACCCGGCGGATTGTCAATCCTCTGGTCGATTTCCTCTTCGGTGCCGATGAACTAATCAGCCAGCTTGAGGAACTCGGTGATGTTCTTCGGTTTATTTGCTACCACGTGCCATTTGAACTCTCTATGGGTGATCTCCTTCGTTGCTGCAGTGAGGCGCACCGCTGGATCGAGGTCCGGAATCTGCAGGCACGTCTCATTGAAGTGCTTGATGTAGCTTTTAATAGACTCTCCTTCCTTTTGCACCACGTTCAGAAGGATCTCCTATGACTTCGGGCACACCGTGAACAGGTCGGCAAACTGATCCTAACTCTTGATGGAGCCCGGTGCGAGGTTCCTATACCAGGTCTGAACTATCCCTCTAAATGTGGTGGAGAATGCCACACACATGCAGGCTTCGTCAGCCCCAGCGAGGTGCATCTGATATTGGAAGGCATCTACGTGGTCATTAGTGTCGAACAACCCATCATACTTGTCTAGCGTGATGACCTTGAAATCCTTTGGCATCGGGGCTGCTAGGAGCTCGGGTGATTGGGAAGATGACTAGCTTAGTAGAGCAGGCATTATTTTCGTTGCCACCAGGCTTACCTCTTCTCTTTCTTTGGTCTGTTCCACTGGCTGGCTGGGCTTTGCTGGTGGACTATTTCTGGCCGAAGAGCGTCGAGTCTTGCAACGCTGCTGTTGTTGCTTCTTTGTAGGTTCGACATTGGTGCTGCTAGCCTTAGTCTGGTCTGGTACCTCGACCTTGGCTCTCCCGCGCTCCCATACATTGTCGCGAGGTGGATCGGGGTTCCTGCTCAATAACTCCTCATGGGTGTGAAGTTTGCGTTGGTCATGGTGAGGCACGGAGGGGGCTTGCTTTGAGTCCACGTCTCAGGCTCCAACCTAATGATCTTCTCTCTGTGACCTATTGTTCTCAAGCCGCAAATGCTGCGGTTGGTTGCTTCTGTTAGGCTGGTTGTCTTCGGGCCTGTCTCCCAGGTTACCCCCTAAGAGATCGGGGGAGTGCGCTGCCCGTCAATCCTGCCCCATAGTGAAGTATGGCTCTTGGGAGGTACTGGTACCTGCGATGTCCCCTCACCCTGATGGGGAGATCGGTGGACATCTTGAGCGGATCTGTGCGGTTTTCGATTCTGCCCTTGAAGCTGAGTGGCGTGTCGAGGCGAAACCGGTTGCTGACTCGGCTGCAATGGTGGAAACTGTTGCTGATACTGTTTCTAGAGGAAGTATTGCTGGAACCGCTGGACCTATTGCATCTGGACATCATCCAGACGCACTGAACCATGTCATTGAACTGGGAGTGCCCGACCCTAGGGGGAATCACAGAGGGCTCTGAGAAGGTGGTGCCCACTTGGCGGAGCAGAACGCTCACTTGCGGGATGGTCTACGATACAAACAATGATGAAACCCCTGAAATTGTGAGGGGGATGGTAAACTGATCGATACACACCATGGGACCCTGAGGGAGAGTTGATTGCTGATCTTGCCCCCCGGGGACGTTCATGTCAACACCTTTCCCGGTGTTGCTGGAGGAGTCCATTGAGTGTAAAAAGAAGTTGGAATGACCTTTCGATCAAATTCCCACAGACGACACCAAATGATGGTGCGCGATCTGGATGCTCCTAGCTGGAGGATGATCTAGAACTTGGTTGCGTGGTGAGCTAGTTTGGTCTGCAAAACAATGAAGCTCAAAGAACTCGGGGTGGCTAACCCAGCGAGGTCGCTGTGATGCTTAAGTTAGTATTGTGAGCTGAAAGTTGAGTGATAAGTATACTAGTGGGCCAATAATTGTGCGTACCTGGGATCCGGAGGGGTTAATGCCCATATATAGCTAAGTTGTCGTGGACCTCACGAAAACGGTTCTGGGGTTTTTAGCCTGAGTGGATGAGATCCGTTTCCGCTTTAGTTGGGGAGTAGCGCATCACTTAAGGAAGTCTATTGCCTCTGCTTGATCTGGTCAGGGAGAGGATAATGCCAGTCGTTACGCGGTGTGATAGGTTTGGAGTCTGCTATGAAGATTTTGGAATCGGTTATGTGTTACTTCGCTTCTTGGGCCCCAAACTGGATTAGGTACCGAGGTGAGTTTATGCCAAGTTGCCTTTATGCCGAGGTGGCTTTGTGCCATGGTGACCAAACACCCAAGCTCTAATTTCTACTGACTTCCTTTTGCTGAGTTGTCATCCTTTGGACAGATCACGTCAACGTGACCTATACTTACTAGGTCGTGCCAAATCACCCTTCATCAATACCCAAGAAAATAAACTTTCTCTTGTTCCCACATAAATTTGATAAAAGAACATGGGATTCTTGATCAATGAGAACCAAAATCCCATTGACCAACTTCCTCCTTCTCCAAATCCAACAAAAGAACGCCCCCATAGAGTGACTTGTGAAAACTCATCGGTGGAGTCAGATTTACAAGAGAGTTGGTGAATGGAAAAGGTTGTAGAGTAGATCACTGTAGTGACAGTACTGTGTGGTGGAGTTAAGTGGTGGTTTAGCTTCGAAACAAAAATAAATTTTGATAGAAATACAATGGGAAGAGCCCCTATTTAGACAATTCGAAGAAGAAAGGAAGAGAAATACATGCATTTACCTATGTATTGATGTGCAAAAATTGTCTATGAGATGAGCAACCAAGGTTCAAAGTATCAAAAATGCCAAGTGTATCAGAAAGGCAATTTTAAGATACGTATCGGGATACGCCATGGATACACATGCGTATCGGAGAAAAGCTAAGATACGCATAGATACACTTGGAAACACTATAAATACTTTAATAAATCATAAAAATACATCAACGGCACCAAGTATAAGACCTCAATGAGCTGTATATACATTAATTTAATATATTTTAATGGTTTTATGAAGAAATATATTATAGCTAATTATAATTTCATTAAAAATCCTATGCTTAACTATAATTTATAAACTATAATTCTTAAGTTTTAATGTTTTATGAGATGAGAAAAACCCAACTCTCCTATCCAACCATAAAGCATGCATTGGTACAACTTCTATGTGAAAATATAATTAATAATTATTTATTTTTTAAATAATTATTATTTGTTATTAGTTTCCAAAAATTATAAAAAATAAATAAACATTCTATAATATAGTAAAAAATAGTTATTAAAGAAGAAATTTCAATTATGGATATGATAGATCATCAATAAAATATAATATATTCAATTACTTTGATCAAATGATAAAATATAATTAATTAATTAATTATTATTTTTTATTTAAAAAAAAATAAAAAAGAATAATTATTAAAGAAGAAATTTCAATTGGTCTATGGATATGATAGATCATCCATAGAATTATAATATATTCAATTGTTATGATCAAATGATAAAATATAATTAATTATTGTTTATTTTTTTAATTTTCAAAATATAAAAATATTAAAGAAGAAATTTCAATTGCTCTATGGATATGATAGATAAGTCCATAGATCTAAAACATAATTAGTGTTTCTAGGCAAAGAAAAAACTTACATTTTCAAAATTTTTGTTAATTTATATATTACATTAGTACAACTTCTATGTGAAAATATAATTAATAATTATTTATTGTTTAAATAATTATTATTTATTATTAGTTTCCAAAAATTATAAAAAATAAATAAACATGATATAATATAGTAAAAAATAGTTATTAAAGAAGAAATTTCAATTATGGATATGATAGATCATCAATAAAATTATAATATACTCAATTACTGTGATCAAATGATAAAATATAATTAATTAATTAATTTTTTTTTTATTTCTAAAAAAAATAAAACAGAATAATTATTAAAGAAGAAAGCTCAATTGGTCTATGGATATGATACATCATCCATAGAATTATAATATATTCAATTGTTATGATCAAATGATAAAATATAATTAATTATTGTTTATTTTTTTAATTTTCAAAATAAAAAAAAATATTAAAGAAGAAATTTCAATTGCTCTATGGATATGATAGATAAGTCCATAGATCTAAAACATATTTAGTGTTTCTAGGCAAAGAAAAAACTTACATTTTCAAAATTTTTGTTAATTTATATATTACATTGGTACAACTTCTATGTGAAAATATAATTAATAATTATTTATTATTAGTTTCCAAAAATTATAAAAAATAAATAAACATTATATAATATAGTAAAAAAATAGTTATTAAAGAAGAATTTTCAATTATGGATATGATAGATCATCAATAAAATTATAATATATTCAATTACTGTGATCAAATGATAAAATATAATTAATTAAATAATTAATTATTATTTTTTAATTCTAAAAAAATAAAAAAGAATAATTATTAAAGAAGAAAGTTAAATTGGTCTATGGATATGATAGATCATCCATAGAATTATAATATATTCAATTGTTATGATCAAATGATAAAATATAATTAATTATTGTTTATTTT